>JAKSZT010054578.1:433658-458766 GCA_026826555.1 Tolypeutes matacus
GGGGCTAAGGGGGCTAAGGGGGCTAAGGGGGCTAAGGGGGCTAAGGGGCTGTGGGGGCTGCGGGGCTGCGGGAAGGGCCGGCCGCGTCCTTCCGTGGCCGTCGCTGCCTGCTTGGCATCTGCGTTTGGGCCTAGAGAGTTTCCCAGGAGCCAAGTTACATGGCATCTGCTGTGTGCCAGGAAAGCGTGTGGGGAATTTGAACGAATGACTGTGCCTGTTGTAATTGTCGAGTTTCGTCTTTGTCTTGAACTAGGGGTATGGTCTGTCCCTTCCTTAGCGGGTGGCGGCAGCAGCCGCTGAATCAGCCTCGAGGGTCGCTCTCCGTATCCTCGTGACTCCTGCCCGTATAGCCCTTTGACCCTTCTGATTTTCCCCTAAGTGGTCCACTGTAGGTGTGCCAAGTGTTTCTGTTACCCTACAAAGCGAAGAGTAAGGAAAAGGCCCCGAAACCTAACCATCCTGAGCCTTCCCGAAGACGTGCTCGTCCACATCCTGAAGTGGCTTTCTGTGGGGGACATCCTCGCCGTCCGGGCTGTGAGTTTCCAGCACCAGCATTGTTCCCCTTCTCCTAAGGCATCGCCTTCTTAACTGTCAGAACAAAACTCTGAGGCTAAAGGAGGGCAAAGGTCAAGAGGATGGTACTGCTGAAAGGTGCTTGCCGGTTTGTTTCCAGTTGCAGGAAAGTTTAAATGTAGCAGACTCAGCTTTGACTCTGCTGATGCATTGTGTTATTTTTCAAATTGAGAAAGTAACCTTTTATGGCAGTGAAATTTGAATCCCTTAAATAAAATAGTATTAATAGAAAAAAAAAAAAAGAAAAGAAAAACAGTATGAGAAAGAATAAAAAAGACATTCCTGAGGACAAGTCCCCTGTAACTTTCCACAGGGAAAGGCACCCTAGCAACTACAGATGCTGGAACCACAGCCTCAGCCACTCCCTTGGAGTATTTTCACCACCACACTGCAAATTAGTGTGAAAACTCCACCAGAACCCCTTGCTCTGACTGCGGAACCACCCTCATCACAGTCAGGACATTGTATGGAACCTGGGGGATGCTGAACTCCCCGTGGCTGTGGAAAGGTGTCAGCTCAAGTGCTCTCCTGACCTCTCAGCCCAGCCCAGGGCCCTTCCTGCCTCCGCCAGGGCAGAGGCTCCGTGTTTACCTGTGGCTCCTGCCTGTGTGTTCCAGCCTCCTTCACAAGTCCCACGACCTCAGGGCAGCAGGCCACGCTCCCACCAGCAAGGGCCCAAGAAGAGAAGCATAAAACAGATTTCTGTCCAGCCTGCCCCTGTTAGGGCTGGAGCCCCTGGTCTCTGCAGGCCTGCACCTGTATGGAGGGTCGTCACTCCTTCCCCACCCAGGCATCTGCTCCCCCCTTTCTGGGACCTCTGTCCTCACCATTAGGGCCTCAGAGAAACTCCTGTCTTGGCTCTTCTATTAAAAGCAACTATTCCTAGGATCCTTTACTATTTGGGCATAGGAGGGAGACCGGAGACCCTGTAGAGGCGACTTTGATGGCACACGACCTGGCTTCCATTGCTCTGTAGGTGCACTCCCACCTGAAGTACCTGGTAGACCACCATGCCAGCGTGTGGGCATGCGCAAGCTTCCAGGAGCTGTGGCCGTCTCCAAAGAATCTGAAGCTGTTTGAAAGGTACAACTGCAGCGCAAGAGCAGCTCGGTGTTCTCTCACCTACTTCCTCCTGTGGCTGGGAGCCCACATCCCGTGGCCAGGGCTCGGACCGACACTGCTGTCAGCCCCTGTGTGGCCGGGGAGTCAGGCCAGTGCCCAAGCAGCCGCCCTCCCAGTGGTCCACCTGCTGGCACAGGCCTGATGCCGCCGTCGGTCACAGTGCAGCTTCTGAAGGGTCCCACTAGGGCGTGACCCATCCCTTGTGACTCACATGTGAGCCAACTGTACACGGAAGCTTCACTCCCACCTCTTTCCATTAGTCAGAGACATGAGTTAACTCCTACCCCATTTCACTTACTGGCTGGCCCCACCCACCTCCATGGTCAGGACCAGAGCGAGGGCCCGCGTGTACCCCACAGGCTCACGGTGCAGTGTGCAAATAAGCACGGCCGGCCGCCCTCGAAGCGTAGTCTGCCTGAGCCGCCTCGTTTAACACACCAAGAGACCACATCTCAGAGGGGCTCTCTTCCCCTGGGGGAAGCCAGGCTGGGTTCGTTGTAGCCTTCGTCCAGCCTCTGGGTTACTTGAAATCCAGGTAGAGCCCAGTCGGTGCCCAGATACAGGACTCGACTTTGCTTTTGCTGAGCTTGAGCCGCTTCAGGCTAATCTATACTTGTTTTTTTTTTAATTGAGACACGATCCACATACCATTTAGTTCACCCTTTTGAAGTGTTGAATTCAGTGGTTTTTAGCATATTCACAGGGGTGAAACCATCACCATTATCTAATTCCAGAGATTTCCTTTGTTCCAAGAAAAACCGTCCCTGTTAGGAGTTGCTCCCCTCCTTCCCGCTCCCCAAGCCCCAGGCAACTGCAAATCTCCTTTGTCTCCGTGGATTAGCCTGTTCTGGACACACTGATCTAGATGGAGCCGTACGAATGTGGGCTCTTGGGAGACTGCCTTTTTCCACTCAGCACGTCTTTGAGGTTCACCCATGTTGCAGCATGGAATGGATAATTGGTACTTGACTACGTTACCTAGAAAAATTTTCTGGTCAGAAAACAAGTGTCCAGCTTCAGGAGCTTTGCTGGTACTTAAACTTTTGTGGAATAAAATATTGTGCTGTTTTATGTTCTTCATGTTTCAGGGCTGCTCAGAGGGGGAATTTTGAAGCTGCCGTGAAGCTGGGCATAGCTTACCTCTACAACGAAGGCCGTGAGTCCTTGTGGGGCGGGGGCTCCTGGGCTTGCCCACCTGGGTATTGATGTTGTAGGGTAAGCATGAGCCTTTGAAGCATTCCTAGAGCCCTTCCCAGTGTTGGTGGTGGGCTTGGCTGGAGGTCGGTTGTACTGCCCCCTCCCAGGAGTAGCCTGCTGAGAGCTGGCTGGTCATGCCGACGTCACAGCTTGCAAGAGAGTCACCTCTTGTCTTAACAAACCCTTAATTTTGAGGAGCAGAATGGCTGTGAAAAGAGCCTTGGGATAGGGAGACGAGACTCTTCTGCACTCCAGCCCTTCCCCGTGTTCTTTGATTTTTGCCACCCTCCCTGCCCTGGGGAGACACCTCTGCCTGGTTAATGCCACAGCCTGTGTGTGGACACTGGCTCTTTCCCTTGGCTGCCCTCCTTTTAACTTGTGAGCAGAGGTCAAAATGGTCAAAATATGCATAATTCCAACGGCAACGGGGTCAGTAACCTAGGTTCCCAGCACGAATCAGGTAAAAGCCAGCCTGGAGCCCGAATTACCCCACAGGGCTGGTGCCTCTACCAATTCCTGCCCGTCCGCTAGGAACCAAGAAGCAAGCTTAGAGCTGTCCAGTCCTAGCTCCCAGATGCAGAGAGACTCATGATAGCCATCCTTTTCCAGTTTCTAAAACACCTACCTTTTGCTGAGAGCTAGTCCCTGCCCATGGCCAGTTGACAGGACTGGGGGAGCCGGCCGAGGCTGGGAACAGCCTCTGCCTTGAGGCTGGGAGGCTCAGCCCCAGCCGCTCCTGTTAGGCAGAGTTCCCAGCAAGAAGGGAGGTAGGGGCATGAAGGCTCCACAGGGATCACCTCCCCCTGACCTCCAGAATCTGGGCTTCTGGGAGGACTCGGGCAGAAACGTGGTTATGGAGACCTCCCTGTTGTATGTCTGGAACAAAGTGTGAGAAGGAAAGGAGCCAGCCCCTGTCCAGAAGGCATCTTCTCTCCTGCGACAGAACTGTCCCCGCCACATCCTGCCTGGGTTAAATCCTCTGTCTTTGCAGTGTCTGTGTCGGATGAGGCCCGTGCAGAAGTGAACGGACTGAAGGCCTCTCGCTTCTTCAGCCTCGCCGAGCGGCTGAGCGCCGGCGGCACGCCCTTCATCTGGCTCTTCATCCGTCCACCCTGGTCAGTGTCAGGAAGCTGCTGCAAGGCCGTGGTTCACGAGAGCCTCAGGGCGGAGTGCCAGCTGCCGAGAGTAAGGCCCGGGGTGGGCGTGCGTGTCACACGGCACCTGCGCCTGCTCACAGGTAGTTTCAGGGTATCGTGAGTCCTGGGCATTGCCTGCGCAGGAAAGCTGTGAGGTGGGCACGCCTCCACTGTGGGCCAGGTCAAGTCAGGAAGCTAAGGGAAGTGGAGGCAGAGAAAATAGAAAGTTCCAGATGTAAGAGAAGCATCTTGAAATGACACAGTAGGAGGGGAGGTGGCATCAAAGCCAAAGTTCGGGGTCTCAGAGGAGGGACTGAAATTCAAAAAGTTCAAAAGAGTTCTAGAGAGCCACCGTGACAGCTGGAGGCACAGGCCTGAGGCTCCAGAAAGCCGTCGGGGCCCAAGACTGGAATTGGGGGGTGGCCCACTATGTAGAGGGGGTCAGGCAGCAGGGCCACAGGTGGGCTACAGAGGATGGGCAGGTGGGGCGGCCCCCGGGACTCCTCTGCAGATAGTCACCGTCCTCCTCCTTTCCCCGTGTTTTAAGGCGCACAGAGCGTCCATACTGCATTGCTTGGGAAGAGTGCTCAGTCTTTTCGAGGTGAGTCAAGTTGTTCGGCACAGCCCTGGCTTGGGTGACTGGAGCATTCATAGCGTACCACAGCTGTGCCTTGGTCAGGTGCTGCTCACCTTTCTGGACCAGAAAGCCAGCCAGTAACAATCTCTGAGCAGCAGAAGGGCTCCGGGGCTAGGGTGACGCCCAGCACCACCCACGAGGCACAGTCTGGAGCCCGGCAGAGCTCTGCGTGGGGACTGGGCCCCGGCTTCAGAACCCGGCTCCCCCTTGCTCCCTGGGAGGCTGCAAACAAACGACGTCCCCTGCCTCCTGCCTGTGAGCATGAAGGGGCGAGTCTGAGGAAAGGCATAGCGCAGTGGCCGCTCCGGCTTACGTGGGATATTTGGCAGCCCTCCTGCTGGGCCTCGCCTGCTCCCCACGCCGCCTGCTCTGCTCTCAGGGTGGCTTAAATGTGCTTTGTGATTCGTGGGTCCCCCTCTGCAGACGATTTCAGGAGGCAGGCTGTGCTGAGCAAGGAGAAAGCTGCGGTGCCCGTCAGGCAGGGTGGGCCAGCTCCTGTGGCAGGCCCTGGTGAGATCTGCAGGCCAGGCCAGGCCAGGCCACAGCCCCCCGGGGGTAACAGGACTCCCAGGGGCCCAGCGCGGGGCGAGCTGATGCAGCCACCTGTTTTATTAAAGGCTAGAGCAGTACCTGTGATTACTTAGAAGTTCTGAGAGAGAACAACTAGGCACAAGGTAGAGAGCAAGAAAAGAAGAACCTGTGCTTTGACTTACTCCTAGGATGAAGAGAAAAAGAAGCAGGCCCTCGCCCTGTTGGAAGAGTCTGCAAATCAGGGATGTTTGAGCAGCTCCTACCTCCTCTGGGAAAGCAGCAGAAGGGTGGACGTAAGTGAACGGGAGGCTGCAGGGAGAGGAGGGGCGACTTGGGCTAAAGCGGCTTCTGAGCAGGCCGTGGGCGAGGCGCCATCCACCAGAGGGAGGGTCCCCTTCCTGCTCCTCGTCACCTGGGGACAAGTGCAGTCAGGCCGTCCTGGGCTGCGGGGACCCAAAACCAGGCGTCTCTGAAGACACGCCCGTATCAGTGCACGGCTGTAAAGACTTGCTTCTTTGGCAGACGTCAGATCCCGGAAGATGCCTCCACAGCTTCCGAAAGCTCAGGGAGTATGCTGCCAAGGGCTGCTGGGAAGCACAGGTGAGGCTGGGGACAGCGTGGGGTGGGAGGAGGGCAGGCGGCCCCTTCTCCAGGGCTTTGGACTGCCTCTGCCAAGATCCTTTGTTCCATTTTGCTGTGTTTTTTTTTTTTTTTTTTTTTTAATTAAATTTGACTTCCTAGTACATATCTCCTTTAAACAGTTAACTCAAAACACTAGTAAAGGGAAGCGGCTGTGGCTCAATCAGTAGGGCTCCCGTTTACCATATGGGAGGCCCAGGGTTCGGTTCCCGGGGCCTCCTGGTGAAGGCAAGCCCGCCCGCGCGGCGTGGTTAGCTGACCCGGCGAGCACAAGCAGCAAGGGGGGGATAAATGAATAAATAAATAAAATCTTTAAAAAAAAAAAAAAAAAACACTAGTAAAAGGCACTGCGGGAGAAGTTTTGCTTCTATACCTGCACCCATCTCTTTCCCCAGCCCTCCCCTTATAGGAGCCATTTTTATGAGTTTCTGATTTATCCATCCAATGCTTCTTTACGGAAGGACGAGCAAATGTAAATTAGTATTCTTACCCCGGCCTTTCAAATGCAAGTGGTAGTGGACTGCTGCTGGTCGTGTTCAGCACGCTGCTTTCTCCTTGGTCTGACCGCAGACCTTGGAGATGATTCCACCGCAGCTCCTATTGTCTGTTGTCAAGAGCAAGCCTTTGCCCCTGGAGTTAAGGACCCTCAGGTGCGCTGGGCCTTGCCTGCCCCCCGGGCCGATCTGCATATTAGACAGGGGCCGTGGGGGTGCAAGCCAATGTGGCCCATGGCCCCTCGCTCAAGCAGCTCTTGGCCTTCGCAGAAAAGACCGTGGCGGTGAAGCACGGCTCCTTCCCCATCCCTCGCCGAAGCCTGCTCTCGAGGTTGGCAGTGACTTCCTGACATCCAGACGCAGCGGCTCCCACTCGGAAGCCCCTTCCCAGCCCCTGCCACTCGCCCAGGTCCCCCCCACAGGCTAGAAGTGGCAGCATGGCTGCCGCGGCCACCTCCCTCTTGCCCTGCGCTCTGGAGCTCTCCTGCACAGCCCTTCCCGGGGACCCCCAAAGACCCTGCTCCCAAGGATGGGATCAGCATCTGCTGTCCGCACACAACCAGTTCCTTCCTGCTGGATGTGCCCGCACTGCAACGCCTGCCACCCGACAGGGGGCCCCTGGGCCTCCGGAGCTGCCCTGTCCTCTTGACCATGCCCTGTGGGGCCTGTCTCTGTGTCCTCCTGCACCCACCCCCACACCACAGCCAGCACGAGGGGCCCTGTGCGAGCCCTTGCCTTGGCGGACGGGCACCTGCACACTCAGTGCTTCCAGCCCAAAGCCCCCTTCCTCCTGCTCTCCTCCACCCCTCCTCATCCTGCAAGACCCTGGAAAGTGCCCCCTTTTCTGCTGCCTGTTAGACTCCTGAAAGGGAAGTGGCCTGGAGTCGGGGTGCTCACCTGCTCGGGCGTCAGACCTCACTCCAGGGCCCCAGTGAGCCCCCTGTAAGCACTGGCCTCAGGCCAGCCGTCTCTGCCTCCCCTCACTCCTTTCCTCTGCAAGCTTCTGCTTCATGGGATCTTTGGGCCAGATAAGGTCGGGAGGTAAAGCATTTAGCATGGGTGCCATGGGCAGAAGTTGGAGGAAGGGGCCGTCGCTCCTGCTGCCTCCTTTGCCTTGCTGGCCCTGGCGCGTGGTGTCCTCTGGGCTGGGCAGAGCGGCTATTGAGCGTGTGTGCACTAACTGCCAATCAGAGGATGGAGAGAGTCGTTTTTTTTTTTATTTTAAAGATTTAGGGAAGCAGCTGTGGCTCAATCAGTGGGGCTCCCGTTTGCCATGTGGGAGGCCCCAGGTTCGGTTCCCAGGGCCTCCTGGTGGGGGCAAGCCCGCCCGCATGGCGTGGTTAGCTGACCCAGCGAGCACAAGCAGCAAGGGGGGGATAAATGAATAAATAAATAAAATCTTTTTAAAAAAAAAAAAAAAAAAAAGATTTATTTTATTTATTTATTCCTCCCCCCTTGCTGCTTGTGCTCGCTGTGTCCATTTGCTGTGCGTTTTTCTGTGTCTGCTTGTCTCCCTTTGTTATGTCATCTTGCTGCACAGCTCACTGTGCCACATGGGCCACCAGCTCACTGCCCCACGCAGGCCAGCTTGCCTTTGCCAGGAGGCCCAGGAATCGAACCCAGGTCCTCCCGTATGATAAACAGGAACCCAACCAATTGAGCCTCATCCCCTTCCCGAGAATCAGTTTTAAATGAATTGTGCAAAGGAAAAGTGAGTTGAATTTCTTCTCTAGAGAAAATGGTGCATTGGAGTAGGGTCTGGATTAGGGTGAGGTAAAATTGGCCCAGGACCCAGCTGAGTCTGAAGGCATTGGCTCTCAGCAGGGCCGGGAGGAGAGTTGCTGCCATCTCATTCTCCTCTGCTGCCTCCATGCTGTCGACGCAGAGCCCGTTTCCTCAGGCCAGCCCAGCTGCTTCACTTCTAAATGCTTGTGGACTACATTCTGGTATGGAAATACATACCGTTCTCTAAACAACTCTGCACTAAAACTTTGAGGGTTCTGGAAAGCAAGTGGCCATGTAGACTGCCCTGTGTTCCTCTTAGAACCTAACACAATTTTTTGTTTTTTGTTTTTTGAAGATTTATTTATTTTTCCCTCCCTTGTTTGCACTCGCTATCTGCTTGTCTTCTTTTTAGGAGGCACCAAGAACCGAACCCAGGGCCTCCCATGTGGGAGGGAGGTGCCTAATCGCTTGAGCCACCTCCACTCTCCTAGCACGGTTTTGACCTGCCCGCCAAGTCATCAGTTGTGAGAACCAGGAAATCCAGAATTTGTAGTTGTTCCCCAGACACTTTCCCCTTGGGACTGTGAAGAAATTGTCATTGTGGGACAAATCAAAGGAAATACTCCTTTGCTAAGAGGATTGAAACTTGTCATTTCTTGCCCCAGGGAGTGGGTAGTGGAGACTTAGCTTTGCTCAACAGCCAGGGAAGACAATCACAAAGCAGCCCCTGGCACCGCCGGCTGGCGTGCAGAGCTCTGTGATGCTTCTGTCCAAAGGTTGTCAGCAAACCTGCAAGAATAGAACAGTTTGGTTCTGTTTGGTGCTCAAGCTAACCATTAAGAATAGTAAGAGCTTGGCAGAAGTTCAGAGAACCCCAGGGGCCTCTCAAAAACAAGGTCATAAAACAGATCAGAATCATGGAGCAATGTTTGAGCTCACTACTAGTCAAAGAGGTCACACTTCAATGAGAGATTTGGGGCTGCTCATGTTAGCAGAGAATAGAGAGATCCCTGGCCTGTGTTTGCGTGGCTAGCCGATGACTTCTGAAAAGACATGCTTTTAAGGGACGAGTTTCTGCTGGCGAAGATGTGGTTAAATAGGTGCTCCTGCTCATACCAGCCTCTTGGAAAGCACTTGGGCATGCGTGGCAAACAGCCTAGCACCTCTGCACTCATGGACTCACCATCCCAAGAGAATAAGGTGCTCCAGGGTTTTCCACAGAATAACAGAACAAACCGGAAACGCCCCTAAGTGGGAGAACAGGCAAAGCTGGCAGTCAGGTGCCCAGTCACATGAGGAAACACGTTATTGCTAAGTGGCAAAGAAAAGAAAAAATGTATGCATGCTATGGTCACAAATGCATATACTATGTTGCCGTAGAAAATTCTGGAAGGAGATGTGTAAAAGTGGCTGACAGTAACCGCCTGAGAGCGCTTAAAGCAGGCGTCTTGACCAGGGGGCCGTCAGCGTGAATTGAAAATTCAAAAAAAAACATTATTATTATGAGCACGTGGTTGGGGCGGGTGTGATATATTTATTAAATACTCGACGGTATAGTGTGGACTTGGTATGATTTATATTTTGATGTAGCGTGCTCTGAGTGCAGTGGATAACTGCCTGCAAAAAGGTTGGTAAGGATGGCGGAGATGGTTTTATGACACTGTGGGAAAACTCAAATTTCTAAATGCTTGCCGAAAATGACTCTTTGAAGAGATCTTGAGCCGTATTAGGTTATCATGTATTGAAATTATGGGAAAATTGTAAAACATATTTTGAATAATCCTAAAATTTAATTTAAAGGCATGCCGATGTTGTCATAAAACTATCTGCTGCTACATTCTGAGAAGGGGTTTGTGGTTTTCACCTGCCTGGCAAATGGGTCCGTGGAACAAAAATGGTTAAGAATCCCCGGCTTAGAGGAAGGGGTCCGTGCTGAGTGCTTGGCACAGCTGTAAATCCTCACAGGCTCTTCCAGAGCAGGTGCAGTCATCACACTGTTTCATAGATGGGGAAACTGAGGCACGGAGGCCCCATGGGTTCCTGGGTCAAACGCGGCGGTCAGGGCCAGATCTTCGGCCGGTGGTTTGGGCCCCCAGCCGGCGCTCTTGGCTGCCTTGCTGTGCGGCCTCCTGCAGGAGTGCCCAGCGGTCACGCCCTGCAAGTGGGCAGCGGCAGGCCAGGGCGCGGCGGCGGCCCTGCGCTCTGTACCTTTGGTCTCTTCACAAATTTCTTATCCTATACTACATGACCTACTCCAAAAGGAGCAGTAATTAGCAGGGTGGAGAGGCACTGCTTAATGGAACAGAGTTTCCATTTGGAATGATGGAAACATTGCGGAAATAGACGGAGGCAATGATGATGTGACATTGTGAATGTGATGGACTTGCGGCCACTGAAAAAGATTAAAATGGAATATTTTAGGTTGTGACTATTTTGCCACAATTTTTAAAGATTAAGAAAAAATAGTAATTAAAAGCTTAGTCAGGGGGACGGATGTGGCTCAAATTGTTGGGCGTCCGTTTCCCGTATGGAGGGACCCAGGTTCGATCCCCGGGACCTCCCGATAAAAAAAAAAAAAAAAAAAAGGTTTATTAACTACCAATAAAATAGATTTGTTTAAAAAAATTAAAAAAAAAAAAAAAATTTAAAAAAAGCTTAGTCATCCTGGTTCTAGAAGGTTCAGGTTTGCTGAGCAGATGAGTGGGCACGTGTGCGCAGATGGCTCCTGCGCTGCTCAGTCTTCTTTGCCTGCCTTTCCCCGCAGCTGTCCTTGGCCAAGGCCTGCGCACACGGAAACCCGCTCGGGCTCGAAGCCAAAGCTTCCAGCGAAGTTGTCTGCCAGCTCTTCCAGGCTTCCCGGGCCGCCAGTAAGCAGCAGATCTTCTCTGTTCAGAAGGGGCTCAACGACACCATGAGGTGAGGGCCGCGGCGGGGGCTGCAGGTCAGGGAGCCCCGTCCCTGGGAGGAGCCTTTGTTTCTGTTTAACGCCAGTCCCCTGTCACGGGCACCTGCCGTCCGTCCGCAGCTCACCAGGGGCCTCCCATTCGTGTGTGTTTCCTAGAACGAGCAATAACTCATTTATTCCAGGCTTTCAAGAGGAAACAGTTCCACGTAGTTTCCTCTACCTCGGGCTAACTTCTGTATGGTGCAGAACGTGTTAAACCATTTGAGGTCTTTCTAAAACCACGGGGCTCGTAGCCCCTCTTGCCCCAGCAGCAGAACCACCTTTCTTTTTTTATTTAACTTTATTTGTACATTTAATAATTGAAAATATAGACAATTGAAAACTAAAAAGTAAACACAGATGAATAAATATATTTCTCAATTGAATGTACTGGATACATATAAACTATTTTTTTAATCAAACAATATGTTATACAATATATTTGGTTCATAGTGACACATCATACAGTATTTGTCCTCTTGTGTCTGGCTTGCTTCACTCAACATAATGTCCTCCAGGTTCATCCATGTTGCCATATGCTTTATGACTTCATTTCTTCTTACAGCTGCATAATATTCCATTGTGTGAATAGACCACAGTTTGTTTATCCATTCATCTGTTGATGGACACCTGGGTTGTTTCCAGCTTTTGGCAATGGTGAATAATGTGGCTATGAACATCGGTGTGCAGATGTCTGTTCGTGTCACTGCTCTCTGTTCTTCTGGGTATATACCCAGTAGTGGTATTGCAGGGTCACGTGGCAAGTCTATATTCAACTTCTTTAGGAACTGCCAGACAGTCCTCCACAGTGGCTGTACCATCCTGCATTCCCACCAACAGTGAAGAAGTGTTCCTCTCTCTCCACATCCTCTCCAACACTTGTAGTTCTCTGTCTTTTTAATAGTGGCCATTCTGATAGGTGTGAAATGATATCTCATTGTAGTTTTGATTTGCATTTCCCTAATCATGAGTGATGTTGAGCATTTCTTCACGTGTTTTTTTGCCATTTGTATTTCTTCTTTGGAGAAATGTCTATTCAAGTCTTTCACCCATTTTTTAATTGGGTCGTTTGTGTTTTTATTGTTGAGTTGTAACATCTCTTTATATATCCTGAATATTAAACCCTTATCAGATATGTGATTTCCAAATAATTTTTCCCATTGAGTTGGCTGCCTTTTCACCCTTCTGACAAAGTCCTGTGAGGTGCAAAAGTGTTTAATTTTGAGGCGGTCCCATTTAACTATTTTTCCTTTTTTTGCACGTTCTTTGGGTGTGAGGTCCAAGAAACCACCACCTACTACAAGGTCTTGAAGATGTTTCCCTACATTTTCTTCTAGTAGTTTTATGGTCCTGGCTTTTATATTTAGATCTTTGATCCATTTTGAGTTGATTCTTGTATAGGGGGTGAGATAGGGGTCCTCTTTCATTCTTTTGGTTATAGATATCCAGTTCTCCAAGCACCATTTGTTGAAGAGACTGTTTTGTCCAGTTGACTGTATAGGTGAGGGTTTATTTCTGGATTCTCAATTCTATTCCACTGATCGATATGTCTATCTTTATGCCAGTACCATGCTGTTTTGACCACAGTAGCTTTGTAATATGTTTCAAGGTCATGCAGTGAAATTCCTCCCACATTGCTCTTCTTTTTTAGAATGCTTTTGGCTATTCGGGTGTGTTTACCCTTCCAGATGAATTTGGTAATTGCCTTCTCTAATTCTGTAAAGTAAGCTGTTAGAATTTCTTTTTTTTTTTTTTTAAAGATTTATTTTTATTTATTTATTTATCCCCCCCCCCCTTGCTGCTTGTGCTCACTGTGTCCATTTGCTGTACGTTTTTCTGTCTGCTTGTCTCCCTTTGTTGGGTCATCTTGCTGCGCCAGCTCACTGCGCTGTGCAGGCCACCTTGCCTTCACCAAGAGGCCCCGGGAATCAAACCCAGGGCCTCCCATATGGTAAACAGGAGCCCAACCAATTGAGCCACAGCCGCTTCCCAGCTGTTGGGATTTTGATTGGTATTGCATTGAATCTATAAATCAGTTTGGGCAAAATTGACATCTTCACGATATTTATTCTTCCAATCCATGAACACGGAATGTCTCTCCATTTGTTTAGGTCTTTTTTAATTTCTTTTAACATTGTTTTGTATTTTCTGTATATAGGTCCTGTACTTCTTTGGTTAAATTAATTCCTAGGTATTTGAGTCTTTCTGTTGCTATTGAAAGTGGAATTTTCCTCCTGATTTCCTCCTTAGGTTGTTCAGTACTAGTGTACAAAAACATTACTGATTTTTGCGTGTTGATCTTATATCCTGCCACTTTGCTGAACTCATTTATTAGTTCAAGTAGCTTTGTTGTGGATACTTCAGGATTTTCTAAGTACAGGATCATGTCATAGGCAAAGAGTGAGAGTTTTACTTCCTCTTTTCCTATTTGGATGCCTTTAATTTTTTTGTCTTGTCTAATTGCCCTAGCTAGAACTTCTAGTACAATGTTGAATAACAATGGTGACAGTGGGCATCCTTGTCTTGTTCCTGATCTTAGAGGGAAAGCTTTCAACCTTTCCCCATTGAGTATGATGTTGGCTGTGGGTTTTTCATATATGCCTTTTATCATACTGAGGAATTTTCCTTTTATTCCTATTTTTTGAAGTGTTTTTATCAAAAAAGGATCCTGGATTTTGTCAAATGCCTTTTCTGCATCTATTGAGATGATCATGTGTTTTTTTCCCTTCAATTTGTTAATGTGGTGTATTACATTGATTGATTTTCTTACGTTGAACCAGCCTTGCATGCCAGGAATAAATCCCACTTGGTCGTGATGTATAAGTCTTTTGATATGCCGTTGGATTCGATTTGCAAGTATTTTGTTGAGAATTTTTGCATCTATGTTCATGAGAGAGATTGGTCTGTAATTTTCTTTTCTTGTGGAATGTTTATCTGGCTTTGGTATTAGTGTGATGTTGGCTTCATAAAATGTGTTGGGTAATTTTCCCTCCTCTTCAATTTTTTGGAAGAGTTTGAACAGGATTGGTGTTAATTCTTTTCAAAATGCTTGGTAGAACTCACCTGTGAAGCCATCTGGTCCTGGACTTTTCTTTGCTGGGAGATTTTTGATGACGGATCCAATCTCCTTAAATGAGATTGGTTTGTAAAGCCAGGCTCGTCTCCTCGGAGCGGCCGGGCAGCGCGGGCCGGACGTCCTGGGTGGCGGTCTCCCAGCTTCTGAGGGCTGTGCTGTCCCTGCAGGTACATCCTCATCGACTGGCTGGTGGAGGTGGCCACCATGAAGGACTTCACGAGCCTCTGCTTGCACCTGACCGTGGAGTGTGTGGACCGCTACCTGCGGCGGAGGCTGGTGCCGCGCTTCAAGCTGCAGCTTCTGGGCATCGCCTGCATGGTCATCTGCACACGGTGAGGCCCCTGCCCCCCACCGGGCCTTCATGGATTCGCGGCTCCCGTGCCTTACACCCGGGTCACTAGCTTTTAAGTAAAAGGGGGTCCTAGGTGCCTACCTTGTCGCAGAGTCGTTTTCATTTATCCAGGCCGAGCTGCTCTCTGGCAGCAGATGGCCCTCCAGACCCATCCTCCACACAGGCGGCCGGGACCCAACCCCAAGACCCGGGTTCCTGGCACAGGTGGGAGGGAGTCTGCGCAGCCTGCGGTCACACACAGAACCGCTTCCCTACGCAGGAGCCCAGTCCACCTTGTGCAGGGACTCCTGGGACCCTGCAGGAAGAGGGTCTCCCTGCAGGGATGCACCAGGGCTGGGGGCGGCTCCTCAGGGCAGCCTGCACCACTGACAGCTCTGACTTCCTGAGCAGGAAGAGCTTATGCTTCCCTTAAACCTGCATTCCTTGAATCCATGCCACCCGCCCCGTGTGGCCTTTGAAAGCGCTGCAGAAGACAGCTCTAGGGATTCGTTTTGCATTTTCCCTTCTTCCCAGCCCAGACACTCCTGCCTGGCCCACGTTTCCCCACAGGACGTGGTTTCCAGACGGACATCCTTGCTTTTAAGGTTTGGCAGCTACAGAATTCTCAGGGCCCATTCCAGGTCCCCTAATGATTGGCGGTGAAGTACGGTCTGATTCCCCTTCTGTGCACCCACCCAGGGGCAGCGACAGACCTGTGTCGTGAGGGGGCATTGCCACTTCCAGAGCTCCCCAGGAGCCCGGCTCCTTCTGCCTTGTTTCCCCCTCTATCCTCTGCCCCTATGTCGCCCTGTCCCCGGGCTCTGAGCAGCTGCACCAGGAGCTCATTAGCACCAGGCCACGTCCAGCCCTGGCGGGAACAGCAAGCGTGGGCTCTGCCGGCTGCTGGCTGGAGGTCTGCAGGCAGGCTCTGCCTCAGTCTTCAAGTGGGTCCTCTGCACCCGAGTCCCCGGGCCGACCCAGCTACATCACTGCAGTCGAGGCCCAGCTCCTGAGTCACAAAACAGCCATCAGGGAGATAACGAGGGCTCCACACAGCGGCCAGGACCACGCTGTCTGCTCTCAGAGCAGCGCTGCCTCGGCACTCAGAGCACTCGCTGACTCCGCCGTACCCCATCACCTGGGTGTTAGGGTTCTGGTCCGGGCACCGCGGGCCCTTGCTGGCCTCCCTTCCTATCACTCGACCCCCTAACGAACATGTGGCCCCGTCCCCCCTGGCTGAGGAAGGCCCGGCCTCTCGACAGCTGGAGCTGGGGGCAAGGTGGGAATGGATGGCGCCTGCCGAGGGGCTTCGGGACCCCGTGCTCAGACTCCGGGCCGCATGCTGGCCTTCCCTGAGCGCCCCGAGGCCTCTGCCTTCCAGCCAGCCTCGTGCTGGCTCCACAGCAGCTGCTGAAGGACACGGCCAGTGGCTGCTGATGGTGCAGACACGGAGCGATGCGGGTGGGTAGGAGCGATGAGGGTGGGTAGGGGGGACCTTGCGTTCCTGGGGACTGTTGGGAAGGAAGGAGCCTCGTGACTCGGCCCTCTCCTTCCCAGCACTGTTACGGTTCCCCTCCCCTCGCCCTTGCCTGCTAAGGGCAACTCAGTACGGCCTGCAACCCAGCACGCCTCCCCGGGCCGGGACCCCTGCCCCGCCACCCGTGTGGGGCTGGGATCGGCACCGAGGCCCTCATGGCCGTTGCAGATTCATCAGTAAAGAGATCCTGACGATCCGCGAGGCTGTGTGGCTCACGGACAACACGTACAAGTATGAGGACCTGGTGAGGATGATGGGCGAGGTCGTCGCTGCCCTCGAGGGGAGGATCCGGGTAAGTGGGCTTGCTCTCTGCTCCTGGGCGCCAGTCGTCACGGCGCGGGAGGGCATCGCAGGGCCTTGGGCCCCCGGCTCTGGGCTGGCCCCTGGGCGCTGAGACCCTGTGTCCCCACCCACTGGTGTAGATCCCCACCGTGGTCGACTACAAGGAGGTCCTGGTGACGCTGGTCCCCGTGGCACGAAGAACCCGGCACCTGTGCAGCTTCCTGTGCGAACTCTCGCTGCTGCACACCAGCCTCGCCACCTACGCCCCGGCCCGCCTGGCCGCCGCCGCGCTGCTGCTGGCTCAGCTGATGCACGGGCAGAGTAAGGAAGGACGCCGCTCCCGGCAGCTGCTCCCAGGCACTGAGCCCAGAGGCCCAGGACCGCCCAGGCTTGGAGAGCATGCTCCCCTGCAAGGGCGCGGGTAGGGGGAGAGACCCCGGGAAAAGCCAAAGCGGTCTTTGCGGGAGCCGAGATCAGGGACAGCACTGGCTTAAGAAGCATTTTCCAGGTTTTTGGCAGTAGCGCACATCCGTTCCCCTGGGGACTTCTCGAAACAGTTCCAAAGGGATCGCAGTCCTTAGCTCCAGGAAGTGTCACGGCAGCAGCGGCAGGGCTGAGGGTGGGAGTGGGTCAGCCTGTCACCCACACCTGCTTCCTCCACAGCGCAGCCCTGGAGCCCACGGCTGTGGGGCCTCACTGGGTTCTCCCACGAAGACCTCGTACCCTGTGTCTTGAACCTTCATAAAAAGTGGTGAGTCAGGGGAGCAGATGTGGTTTGGCTGAGCAACTGCTTCCCACGTGGGAGGTCCCGGGTTCCGTTCCCAGTGCCTCTTAAAAGCAAAACAAACTAAAAAACCAACTCAGGGAAGCCAGTGTGGCTCTGTGGTTGAGCTCCAGCTTCCCACATACGAGATCCTGGGTTAATTCCTGGCCCCAGTACCTAAAAAATAAAAAAAATTACAAAAGGGGTGAGTCCGTCAAAGGAAACAAGTCCTCCTGCCTCACCTCCATGCAGCCGCGCCTTGTCCACTAGGATGGGCAGGTCCTCCGGTTACAGCCGTGCGACTTGCTTTCTCCCAGGAAGGCCGCTGGCCACGGCACAGCTCTTCCCCAAACTCAGCCGCATGCTCTGAAAGGCTTTTGGAGAGCTGATGTTAGGAAACCCCAGGGCCGGGCGTCTGGTTTCAGATGTTTCCCAGCGTTCGAGGTGTGTGCAGGAACTCTTCCCAGCGCAAACCTAGTTCCACAGGCAGGAAGACATGACTGAAAAAGGAGCCCAGCTCCCTGGCCAGTGGTCGCTTCAGTGCGTTATAGGTCAGCTAGCTTGGGCGTCAGCCAGCTACGGCTTGGAGACCCAACCCAGCCCTCTGTGATTGCTGGGTAGCTGTGCTCGTTTGTTTCCTGATAATGTTTATTATCAGGCCTTTTCTGGAAAGGGTTTGCTGAGCCCTGACCCAGCTGGCTGGAGTGGCCTGAACCTCCATGTTGTGGGGAAAACGGAAGCCAGCAGGAGGGGGCCCATCCCCAGATCCCACCCGTACCTGCCTCTCCTGCCCCTCCCCATCCTACTCCCCGGTGACCAGGTCCCTCTGCCGCCGCCCAGCCCAGCCCTCATCCCAGGCCACCCCTTCTACGCACACGCCGTCTTTCCACCCCGTGCTTGGAGCCCCTGCCGTGTGTCAGCACTGGGGACGGCCAGCAGGGGCAAAGAGAGACCCTGCGACACAGACCCCCCTGCACCGAAATGGCTGGGGAGACAGGCTCGGGACCTTCCGCTGTGTTTTGCTGCCTTTGGAATTAGAGTGGGCTGGGAGGAGCTGCTGTACACACAGCGGCTGTTAACAGCCAGACAGGAATATGAAAACGCGCGTGGGAAATGAGGCGGGCAAAGGGGTGGGCTTGGCAGCCTCCGGACGGCACGGGGCTCCCTTAGCGCCTGTCAGGGCGGCAGCCAGGGTTGCCGCACGACCAATGGCTGAGCGCCTAGATGGCCCTCTCCAGGCAGGGCTGCCCGCGGAGCTGGCCTGGCCAAGGCCTCGTCAGGCCGCAGCGCTTTCCCTCTTTGGCAGGTTTGCTCCCCGCTGCTCACCACCCCCCCAACTCTGGTCCCTCTTTCTTACCCCATGTGCACTTTGGCCGAAGTCCCCAGTTACCGCCCTTCTTCGGGGGCTCTGCTCCCATCTGCCCCCACCCATGCTCTTCTCCGACCCCCGCTGGGCGGCCGAAGCACTTGCAGTGTTGGGACCACTTTTAAGCCTGACCCCATTCTGGGGCCTTCCCCAAGCTCCAGAGCACACTGCCCACCCGCCTGCCGGGCCCGGCCCCCTTTGCCTCCTCACATAGTAGTCTGCGGCCTGGCCCCATCCCGGCCTTGCCTCCTCCGCTGCCTGCGCCCGCATCCCAGGCGCCCACATCGGGCATTTCTCAACTCCAGCATCCCTCCCACAGCCGCTCCTGCGCTACCCGGGTGGTGCCTCGCCTCCGCTTCCACTGACTGGGGCTCACTCCCCAGCTGCCCGGATGAGACCAGAACTCTCCGGAGCGGCCCCAAGGCCCTCTGGCCAGCCCCTGCTCTGGCCTTCCTGCTCCTTCCCCACGTCCAGCCACGTGGTGCCGGCCGCATTGCCCACGGTCAGGCCGTGCTTGGCCTCGCGCCTTCCCCTCCTGCAGCCGTGGACCGTGTCCCTGGGGGGCGGCGGTGGCCTCCACGGCTGCTTACGTGGGAACACGAGGCACTGAGCATGACCAGCTGCCAAAATTTGTTGCTCGGCTGGTTTTCTTGTTTTCCTTGAAGAAGATTTGTCTTTTTTAGCCACAAATTGAAAACATTTATTTATAAACCTAATTTTTTTTTAAAGATGTTTTTCGATCTCCTTACAAATACGTGCAACTGTCATCACAGTCCATTTTAGAGCGTGTTCATCACCTGAAAAGAAACTCTGAACCCTTTAGCTACATATGGCCCCACAATCTCCCCATTTACCCCCAGACCCCTCCCGGCGCCCCAGGCAAGCGCGGATCTACTTTCTATCTCTAGGACATTTCGTGTAAATGGAGTCATAACGGCCTGGGGCTTTGGTTCTGGCTCCTTTGAGCATGACGTCCTCGAGGCCCGTCCATCGTCCCATCAGAGCCTCGGGGACAACATTCCACCCTGTGGTCAGAGCGGGGTGGCTCTGTTGCTCAGCTGACCGGTGTTTGCATTCCCACTTCCTGGCAGCTGTGGGTGACAGTGTCAGGGCCGCCCACGCACGAGTGTCTGTGTTGGTGTTTCCAGTTCTCCTGGGTGGACGCCTGGGAGTGCAGCTGCAGGGCCCCCCGGCGGCCTCATCCGTGAGGAGCCGCCAGGCTGCTCGCCAAGCAGCAGTGCCGTTTACGTTCCCACCACTGGGCTTTTGTGAAAAGTGTGTTTCCATTTCAGTGAGTTGAGGCCCATTGCCAGCCTCTGGGGCCAGGGGTGCTGCAGAACCCCACACAGCCCTCCCTGTCTGCCCCCCCCCACTTGTCCCTCCCTCTCCCCAGCTTCCACGACGACGCCCCCAAGGACTACAGGCAGGTATCGCTGACTGCAGTGAAGCAGCGGTTTGAGGACAAGCGCTACGAGGAAATCAGCCAGGAAGAGGTGCCCGCCTGCCTGCATCCAGCTCTCCCATCGGGGTGCCTGGTGTGGGGCCCATTCGCCGTGCCCCGCGGGCCCCACCCTTGCTGACCCCGACTTCTTCTCAGGTGATGAGCTACAGCCAGCTGTGTGCGGCCTTGGGGGTGAGACCAGAGAGCCCAGAGCCCGCGTCTTTCCTCCACGCAGGGGAGATTCACGCCTTCCTCAGCTCTCCCTCCGGAAGGAGAGCCAAGCGGTGAGTGAGCCCTGCGCACAGCAGGCCGCATCTGAATTCCCCCCTTGCATCTCTGCGCTCACCCCCTATTTACAGAGGACTCTGCGAGGCTTCAGGGGACAAGCAGCATGCCCGGGTCCCTAAAACGAAGCTGGGATTTGGCCCCAAGCAGGCAGGCTTCAGGCCTGCGTTCCTCACCCCCGCTGTCTCGCCCCCCTCCCCTTCCTTAGGCGTGCTTTTCTCTTGCTCTCACCTGCTCACCTCTGAGGGAAGCTGCTCTCCACCAGGGGTTAAGCCCAGCTCAGGCTTTTGTGTTGTCCTGAGCTGCTGGGTGCTGCCCTTGAGCTTAACCCAATAGCCGTGCTCAGGACTCCCCCTCCTCACTGTCCTTATTGCCCACCTGAGTCCCCGCTTGCCCCAGTCTCTCCCATTTCAGTGCCGTGTCGTGTCTTACGCTTCTTCCTGAACAGCCTCCGCTTCCTACCTGAAGAGCTCCTAGTGGTCCTTCAAAGCCTAAATGAGCAGGACCCTCTGCCTCTGCGGTTGTTGAATACCAGGAGCAGCCATGAGATTTTTGGGTGCAGGCCTTGGGGCCTGGGTGGGGCTACCCCCATCAGGTTCCATGGGAAAGTGGGGCAGGAAGGCCAGGCCCCTGGGCAGCAGACCCCTGAGCTTGAGGGGCACCCCGAGGAAGCAGTAGATGCAGAAGTAGCCTCTGCCCCCAGGTGCTGCTGCCTTCTCCCTGCAAAAGCAGATTCTGCGCTGACTGTGGGGGACCTGAGCCCACTCAGGCACCCCCAAGGCCAGGCTTCCTGCCGGGGCCACCTTTCTACCATCGTTTCTGCAAATGCTGCCTCCCCACTGCCCTACCTTTTGCCTCGGGCCTGTCCACAGGAGAGCCTGAGGCTCCGGCTCACAGCCAGGCGAGCGTGCGTCTGCTCCTGGGAGCTGGGGTGCCGGCCTCTCCCTCGTGACAGCTCCCAGGGTCTCCCCACAGCCTCTGAAGGGAGATCCCCATGGGAGACATGAGGGGCGTGCCAGCCCTGGGCCTCAGGGCACTTGGGGGCAGGAAGCAGAAGGGCAGCAGGCCCTGCTTAGCTGCTGCCGTGGCTGTTCCCACAGACGGGGCCCCCCGCCGAGAACAGGCAGCCGCAGGGCCCCCCGGGGCCGGCCTCTGCTCGGTACTTGGCACGTCTGGGGTTGGCATCACCTTCCACCCTTTCCCAAGGAGGACGCGACGCCCGGCAGAACTCAGCGGCCCGTCCCTAGCTAGCTGGGGCAGGACTGGGGCCCGGCCCTTGGGCTGTCATCTCTTGTAGCTTTCTTGGCCAACAAGCACAGGGCACGTGGCACAGAGGCCAGGCCGGGCCTCCTGACGCTGCGTCCTCTCCACAGGAAGCGGGAGAGCAGCCTCCAGGAGGACCGGGGCAGCTTCGTTACCACCCCCACGGCTGAGCTGTCCAGCCAGGAGGAGACGCTGCTGGGGAGCTTCCTGGATTGGAGCCTGGACCACTGCTCGGGCTACGAGGGAGACCAGGAGAGCGAGGGCGAGAAGGAGGGGGATGGTGAGCGCAGGGCAGCTTCCCCTTTGCCCAGGGGACGCCGAGGCCCCACCCCTGGCTGGGAAGCTGTGGGTGGCTGGGGGTCCTGCAGCTGTACAGGCACTACGGCGAGCTTGGGGAAGCCGTGCCCATCGGGGGCCCCATCTCCACCTGTAGGAGACCCAGCCCCCAGGGCCGGGCCTTCACCCCCACCCTGACCAGGTCGAGGAGGCAAAGGAAGAGACAGTCTGGAGCTCATGACGATAGACCTTTCTAGAACACTTTGTAAACATCAAGCTTGGGTCCTGCTAGCTGTGCCCATGCTGAGCGTGTGGGCACTGCCCTCTGCCCGCTGGGCTCTGGGCTCCACGCCCCTCCGGGGCAGACTGTGTCCCCCACAATCCCCAGGTGGCCCTCCACACAGGAGCACCCCCACCCTGGGATGGCCACTTCGGGCGGTTTTGCTTTGTTTCCCAATTTTTGGTTTTGTGCCTGCTGGAAATTCAAACAAGTTAGAAGGCCAGCTTGTCGCTTTCCACGGTCTTTAGAGTCGCAGGGGGCACCCCACCAAGCTCAAAAGACTACCCCGAGGGGGGCGGTGGGGATGAACTGGTGGAGGTCGGGGCTGGGGTCCCTGACGCGGGAAGCCTTCAGCCACAGTCTTGGACGAGAGCCTGGGCCGCCGGGCGTCCTGACCAGGCAGGGTCTGCTCCTTGCTCCTGGCACGGCATGACCACCCCACCCCCGACGTCTCCTGCAGTGACGGCTCCTAGCGGCGTCCTCGATGTCACCGTGGTCTACCTGAACCCCGAGCAGCACTGCTGCCAGGAGTCCAGTGATGAGGAGGAGGCAGCAGGCGCCCAGACGACTCAGACCCAGCGGGCACCGGGCAAGGACACTGCGACCTCAGGCTACTCCTCCCTTAGCAGCGCGAGTCCCACCAACTCCGTGGGCAGCAGCTCAGGGGACCCTCTGCAATCTACCTCAGCGCTGTCCCTAGGCAGCGACTCAAACCCACAGCCTTGCCACCACGACGCCAGGAAATGGTCTTCACAGTGCCTCCCCCCCAGCCCCCCAGAGAGCAGCGCCCCCCGGCGGCAGGTGAAGCGGAAAAGCATCACTGAGCGCAGTGCAGAGGCCGTGAACTTGGGCTTCCTGCAGCTCTGAGTGTCTGAGCTAGTGAGGGGGAGGGGCCTCGAGGTGCTGGTTCTCACACAGGAAGCGGAGAACCACTTGGCGCCGAGACCCTCGGCCAGGGTCCCGTGTGAGACTGCACAACTCAAGCCCCAGAGCCGTCCTGCCGTGCTGTGTGAGGCCACCACCTCTGTCCCCTCCCACGTCCATGTTCCCTGGGAAACTCAAGCCTGCATCCTGGCCCTCCCCACGCCGGGCCCAGTGGCCCGGCACAGCTCTCCTTCCTCCCCAGGAGGGTGCTGACGGCTCCAAGGACACCAAGGTTCACCTGGGCCTCTCGGCAGGCGTCCCCTGGCCAGGGAGCCGTGCCTGGCACGGCAGCTGGGACACAGCACAGCTGCGGTGAGGGGCCTGATGCCTCGGCCCCGGCTCCCACCCTCCAGCACTCTTGGCTAATTTGAGGGATCTGGTCCCTCCCAGAATTGTTTGCCTGCACCCCACGGGTGGTCCCCATGAGCACTGCTCTCTCTGTTTCTGAGCCATTCTTTCTCTGTCTTTAATTCTATTCTCCATTCTTCTTCCAAGACGGAAACAAAGGAAAAATCAAAACCAGAAGGATTAAAAAGCTAGAAATTCCCGACATTATTTATGTTCAATTAAGAAAGCAAAATCTGGCTCAAGCTCCTCAATGCCAGCCTGCCATGCTGTGGAAAGTTTTCCACGGGTTAGCACAGCATCCCAGGCGACGAGACACCAAAGAGTGAAGAAAGCAAAGGCTTTGTCCCTGAGGGGTGGGTAACTGCGTGTCTGCTCTTGATGCCCGTTGGAGAAAGACCACTGCCCTTCCTGCTAGGCGTGGCAGAGAGAAGAAATAACGTGGCCACGAGGCCAGGGATCCACCAAGGGGCGGAAGTTGACACTCCCCGGGCTTGGGCTGACCACTGGCCTGTGCCCATGATATGCTTTTTGCTTGTTTGTTTTAAGGAGGTCCCAGGGATTGAACCCAGAACCGCGTATGTGGGCAGCAGGTGCTCAGCCACTGAGCCACACCCGCTCCCCTGTGATATGCTCGTTTTCTCTTGAAGTGTAAGAACCACTCGGCCAGGTGTAGCCCCCAATGCTCTTGACCCAGAAATTCAGACTGCAGGGGGTAGCTCCATGGCTACCCTTCTCTGCTTGCCATGTGTTTGCTGACATCCTCGTGGCAGCTGCTTTAGCTTTGGCAAGAAAATGCTGAGCTGTGTGGTGCGTGACAGGCGGGTCACAGGCTCTGGGATGGCGGACCTGGGCTGTGGCCCTGTGCTAACCTCTGAGCCTCAGTTCCCACCTGTGAGATGGGCGGTGACTCCTACCTCACAGGGATGTTGTGAGGGTTAAATGTGATGAGAGTGGCAAAGAATTGACTTCCACACCTTAGCCTGCCTCGCTCTCTTGTCCGCGGCTGCCTTTGTCAAACTCCCAACTCTGGGTGGACCCAGCCTTCTGCGCCTTGGGAGCGAACCGCCCCACAGGACACCTGGTGCCACGGCGGGGTGGGCTGCCCTGTGACACCCATGTGCCTCATGGAGTCCAATCTCCATCAGCAGGGATGTGACAGAGGGGCCCACTCCCCTCAGCCTGGCACCCTGGCTGGCTTCACTTTGTGTCCTTCACCTCCCCCAGTCTTCGCCCGCTGTCCCCATCGCTCCTCCCGCCGGCGTCTGTCCCCCCATTCCCTGGACACTGCCCAGGCCGTAGCAGCAGCGTTGACCCTCGAGGCCCACTGGCTCCTGCGGTGACCTCCACTGCGCCTGCAGCGCCTCCGCTTTAACCTTCCCTCTGCCCGGTTTCTGCTCACAGCCTCCCCTTCCGTTGTCCATCAAAGGTGCGCCGCGCGCGTGCACGCCCGGCCCCCTCGGCCATCACGCACCCCACCCGCCATCTCTCCCGAGCTTGATGCCCCGGGGTGCTGCCTGATGCCTCCGCGTGGACGTGACCCGCGCAGCCGCAGCCTGCCCACAGGGGCGCTGCCCCGCCTCGGAGCACCTTCCACCCGGAGCCCGCGCGCCGCCCGGGACCCCGCCAGGCGCGGGGCCCAGCTGAGAGCGGGCGGGGCGGCCGGAGCCGGGGCGGGGCCAGGGCGCGGAGGGGCGGGGCCAGGGCGCGGAGGGCGGAGACGCCGCGCGGCGAGGGGATCCAGGGCCATGCCTGAACCCTGGGCTCTGGATTGGGCAACCCGGCCGGAAAGGGGCGGGCTTCCAGCCCGGAAGGGGCGGGGCTCCCCGGCGGCGGCAAGTCCACCGCCTTCATGCTGCCGGCCGACTGCTCGCGCCGGTGAGGGCCGCGCGCCGGGAGGGATCCCGGGGGAACTCCGGAGGGGAGCCCGGGGGGGGAGCC
>JAKSZT010054578.1:473766-500564 GCA_026826555.1 Tolypeutes matacus
GGCGCCCGCTCTCGGCCGGCTCCGCCCGCGCCCCCCGGCGCTGCAGCGCGGCCTGGACGCCTGCGGGGGGCGACGCGGGGTCCGGAGCCGAAACCCCCCGGGCGGGGCCGGCGCGCCGCGACCCTCCGCCGGCCGAGGGTGCGGGTGGGGCAGGCGCTGCTCCCGTGCCCCTTTGCCCTCGGGGCGCGCTCCGCCCCCGCCGGGGAGCAGCCCCTGCCCTGGGGCGTCCTGCCGCCTGCGCCTCCCCAGCCCCACGGCCCGGGGCTCCCTCCTCCAGGCCGTGCGGGGCCCTCCCGCCTCGGGGGCAGAGCTGGAGGCCAGCGCCGACCCCTGGGGACGGGCCGCCCCGGGCAGGGGCGCGGGCGCCTGGCCCCAGAGCCCGGGGCTGGCCCTGGCCGGGCTGTCCCCAGGGCCGAAGGCTGTGCCAGCTGCAGGCCCATGACCATCTCGGGGGCGCCTGGGCGGCGCGGCCCGGGTCACCGACCTGGCTGTGGGCGTGATGCTGCCGCGGCCATCCCTGCCAGCTGCTTGTCCCTAGCCAGGAGCCCACCTGTCTCGGGCCAGTAGGAGCACCGGAAGGCTATTTTTAACTGTTCAAGTCAGTCAGCAGGTGACTCCCAGGCAATTAGGAGGAAAAGAACGTCCCTTAGTTGGCAGGTGTTGCCATTTCCGCCAGCTGAGGGCAAGGGCTCTATCTTCAGGTTCAATCCGTAGGTCCTAGTAGGCCCCTGTAAGTGTTTGCTTAATTGCCTTGAAGACAATCTTGGAAGTGCTTGGTGTTTTAAGGAGCATTGATAGAACCTAACTCACATAAGAAAAGATCAAGAGATCTCCCCGAGTGTTCGAGTGTTCGGTCACCATTCCTGACCCCACCCACACATGGGTCCTTTTACTCTAAGGGTTGATCCCAGCTAATCTGAGTGTTCAGATAAAGCCTTGACTTGAAGGACTTATGGTGCTCCCTTGAGGAGCCTGCCCCTCCCTGCCACAGAGCTGGCTTCTTTGCCTTCCCATCGTCTGGCATGGAGCTGGCTGGGTTCTCTGAACCAAGGCGCTGTTTCCAGAACAGTCTATGTGAACTAACGCGGTGGTGTCCAGCTGGCTGAGGGCAGCCTTCTTGGGCTGCAGGAGTAATCTCGTAATCTAGGCAGAGTTTTCATAACAATAATAAAACATCCCCTGGATCTGCAAGTTCACCTGCAGGTGGGCCTAGCTAGCTTGACCGCACCTGCCAGGACTGTCCAGCGAGCCTGAGTGACCTTGGGCACGCAGTGTTGTTCCTAATTCTCATTATAAACTGAGCTGACCTCAGAAGACATTTAAGAGTTTGCCTGTAGATGGTTCTGGTTTAAAATACACAAGGACGATTAGGCAGGTTGTGGACAAGCACTTAAGCAGTGTTTATGCTTTTCAATGTTTTGCTTCTTTTAGTAAGGCTGTTCAGTGGTGACAACTCTTAAGTGGAAAAAAGCAACGCTTTTCAACTTGAAGCGGCAGTTTCACTGGCTGCTTCAAATATCGCCTTCCTAATGGAGACATCAGGCTTTTTATTAATAATTGACTTTAACTCATTCTCTATTCTTTCAGCACGTGTGTAAAATTCATACTTCACATGTGAAGGCACTATGTCATGTTCCGTGGATACAAAGTTGAGGGAGACTTGTTCTCTGCCCTTGAAAAGCTAGGTTTTTGCCGTGAGGAGGCAGGCGAGTCAGTGCCTGGGGCAGATGCTCACTGGACGTGTACGGCTTGCTCTGGGCCTGAGAGAAGGGCTTGAACTGGATTTTGAAGGATGAATAGGAGAGGCATAGCCAAGCCTGGGCAAGTGCCATCCAGGCAGAGGAGCAGCCACCCGCACCACCTGCTGGGAGAGGGCCAGTGGTAGCTCCTTGTGGACGGAGCGACGCCAGGGAGGGAGGCTGGAGGCAGATCCAGAAAGGGCTGGGGTGCCAGGCAGAAGAGTTTGGCTTTTACCCTGAGCGCGCTGGCAAGCCTCAGAAGGAAGGACCGAGGGTGTGTGAGCGCCGGATGGGATTTGTCTTTCCCAAAGTGGCCCTAACAGTGGGACCCAGGATGGATTGGCAAAGGGCTAACCTGAGACAGGGCACTGGTGGCGGGGCCACCACAGCTCACCAAGACGGAACAGACATAAGGCGCGGCACCAAGGAGGGCACAGAAAAGAAGAGTAAGGCTTTCTGGCAAGAGTCAGGAGAAAATTTTAGGAAAAACTCCAAGACCAGGTGACGGGGCAGGTGGGAACAGCAGGCTACACAGAGTGTCGGGAAGTGCAGGGCTGGGGAGGGTGCTGGATTTGGGGGATGGTCAGGCATCCCCAGGGGAGGTAGATAGGTGGTGGTCTGTAGCCAAGGAGAGAGATTTGGGACTCATTTCCGTGTGGCGTGGGTTGGGTCTTCCCAGGACGGTGCGTGGAGTAAGAAAGAAACTGAATCCTTAAGACTCCTAATGTTTTATTTCCTTAAAATACAGAGTAAATATTGTAACAAAAAGTCCGGTAATAACTCGCTGCTTTTGGGGGGTATGGGGAGATAGTAGGCTATTTTCTTTTTTTTTAAGGAGGTGTCTGGGATTGAACTCGGGACCTTGTATATGCAAAGCAGGCGCTCAGCCACTGAGCCACTCCTGCTCCCTGAACGATAGGTTTTTATTACAAATATCACAGAGACCCAGGCTTTTTGCTCAAGGGCAGAAATACACAGTTCCAGGGGCTTTCTCATCTCAAGTGGTTTATTTGCCTTTTGGGAACCTCCAGGTTGGGTGTCCCTCGTCTCAAAGGATTTCAGACTGAGGGTCTCCCTCCAGGCCAAGGCCTGGTCCTCGCTGAAAACAAGCCTCTCAGACCCTGAGCTGCAAGGCTTCCCCCGGGTGTCCTCCTCCCAGGACGGCAGCTCCTGTGGCTGGCATCTCAGCTTTAGCAGCAGGCAGAGCCCGTGTGCACCCCCCAGGGCGCCGCTTCCCCTAGGGCCCGCGGCCTCCAGATGAGCTGCGGTTGGAAGTGCTGGCTGGGGCCCCGCGCTGCGCGGTTATTTCCCCACCGCTCCCAGGCCCTCCGCTTGCGCAAGGCTCGGCCCCGCCCCCCGCGTGACAGGGTCCCTCCTGCTCTGCTCCGATGTGCTCGCTGCTTTCACAGGCGATCAAGAACGCCAAGCATGACTTGTATTGTTTCTCAAAGTCTGAAACTGTGTCTGCCAGATGGCTACACAATTCTAATTGGGTGCTGCACACACTGAAAACGGTCATTTATACCCAGGGGAATCTGTGATCAATAAAGGCCCTTGTCCTTGTCTCTTGTTCTAAGTACAGCCCATTACCTGGGGCCCTGCCTCTGTCCTTTCTGCTTCGCCCACACCGATTTGCCCTCCTGTCCTCGTTACTCCCTTCCACTTTTGGCCTCCACTGCTTGGTCAGCCAGTGGGCCTGTCTGGCATCTCCCCCTGTCTTCCTGGACTACCCCACCCCGACTCCACCCCACCCCAGCAACCAGGGCACTGGCCTTTCCCGCAGGCCCCTGGGTCCCAGGCCTCTGTCTCAGAACTTTGGGCTTCTTGGATCCTGTGGGCTGGGGGCCCCCGACACCCCGTGCTCTCCTCTGCCACAGCCCCGGCCCCTGGCGCTGGCAGCGCTGTCTCCCTGTGTTCTGCACGGCCAGAAGCTTGCTGAGGCCTGGAGTCAGGCCCCCCACTTTGTATTCTCACACTTGGTACACAGGCATCTGGGAAGTGTGTCATGAGCACCTGTTAAAATGATCAAACCTGCGACACTCCATCCCAGCCCCAGCTCTTTAAAAGCAATTGCTGAGAACCTGCTGTGCCCATGGCCTTCCGAGGCACACCTTGGAGCAGGCGCCTTGCTTGGAACTCAGACCAGTGAAAATTCTAGTGCTGTTGCCCGCTGCCGTCTCTTCTCACTTGCATTCTGTGTGGCCAGCTGGCTTCTCCGGTGCCTCTGGGGCGTCTGTGCAGATGTGCTATTGGGAGAACACTTTGACCTCAGAAAAGAAGGCTCCTGAATTAGCAGACCCCCTGCCCGGGAGTCAGCCAGAAGGCTGGGGAAAAGGCGTCCTGCCCGTTGAAAGGACACAGGGAGCCCTTTTGGGTGGCTAGCCTGGGTGGGAATGCAGACTGCCGTGCTCAGGGTCCCGGCCACGGGCTCCACGGTTCACACTTGAACTTGCAGCCGGGCCAGCCTGGCCCGTGGTGCTGTGAGTAACAGCTCATTAGCGGTTACGCCCCTGCTGTGCCTGGCACGTGCCCTCGCATTGTGTGCCACCAGCAAAGGACCCGCTATCAGGTTCCGGCTCTTGGCTCCTGGGTAGTGGCTGTGGAATGCCTGTCTCAACGCGGTGCTCAGGGCTGGGCAGAAGCACGCCTGCTTTCCTGCTCCCCAGATCCCAGCCAGGAGGACCCCTGGCCTGGAGCAGCCTGGCCAGTGCTCCCTGTTGTTTGACCGTCAGAATTAAATTTCTTTCTTGGGCTGAAGTGGCGTGTGGCTTTCCTGAGTCTCCATCGTTTCCTTCTCCTGTTTTCTCCCACCCAGGGCAGGGCGTGCTGGAAATAGCGTGAGACACTTGGGTTCAAAGCCATGCTCTAGTGGAAGAGCTGGGTGTATAAGCAGGTCGTTACCCAGGGTGCTGTGGGTCAAGACAGCCGGAGAAAAGGAGCCTGGGAGTAAAGGGAGGGCACCCTCGGCTGCCCAAGGGGGCACAGGAGGTCCTGTGAAGGGGGTGGTGCGGGGAAGAGGAACCAGGTGTGTCCTTGACAGGGGCCAGCCCCCCCCCTCAAGCATAGGGGGCAGGCACAGTAGGGCTCCTGGAGGTGCGGTTGGAGGGGCAGCTGGGGGCCAGGGAAGAGTCCAGGTGGAGGGTGGGGAAGCTCAGCCCTGGATGGGAGCAGGCTGGAGTTGGCCGAGGTCTCCGAGCCACGTGGAGCATGCGCAGCTTGAGGCCTTCAGAGCTGCCTGGACAGCCGAGAGAGGCGAGACGACGGCTCCTGTCCAGACAGCACCCTAGATGGGCCGCGGGGCGGGGGTTGCGGAACCCAAGGGCGGCCCTCAGGGAGCCCCCGGGGCAAGGGGCGAGCGAGGTGGTGACCAAAGGTCCCGCTCAGGCTCTGCACACCTGGTGGAGGTGGGTGCAGCCTGCACTTGGCAGGAGCTTGCATGAGGGGAAGCGCAGGGAGGGGAGGCAGAGCCTGCAGCTCAGGGGCTGGCGGCATTCAGGAGAGGAGGGCCCGGCATCTGCCGGCGGTTCGGGGCGCGCCAGCACCGAGGGGCTGCTGCTGGGGTACTGGCCAAGAGCTGGGGTCCGATTGCCGAGGGACGCCTTTGCTCGGCGGGGAGGAGGGACGGACGGGCCCTGCCAGGCAGAGGGGGGCAGGCGGCTGGCGGCCTCGGCAGCCCACCCGTGTGCATAGCACACCTTAGGGCGGCTGCGGCTTTGCGGCTCAAAAGACGTCTTTATGTGGTGACGAGCCTGTAATATAAAATTTGCCGTCCTGACGGTGTTTAAGTTTGCAGTTGTGGCGTTATTTGTATTTGCATCGTTGTGCATTCACTACCACCCATCACCAAAACGTTTCCCTTACCCCCAGTGGAAACGCCGCCCCCATCCAGCAGTAACCCCCTGCCTCCAGCCCCTGCTGACCTCTAGTTCTCTCTCTGCTCTAAGAATTTGCTAACTATCCTAGAGCTCCCGGATAAGTGGAATCATGCAACGTCTGTGCCTCCGCGTCTGGCTTCTTGCCTTCTGCCTGAGGGCCCTCGCTTCCTTCCTCTCTAGGGCTGCCCACCGCGCCACGGGGGCATCTCGCCGCGCCACGGGGGCGCCCCCATCACTTGGCCATCTGGGTGGTTTCCGCCTCTGCATGGTTGTGAATACTGCTGCAAGCGCTGCGTGCCAGGAGCCACTTGCGGCCCTGTTTCCAGCTCTTTGGGGCCTGTACCTAAAAGCAGGGCTGCCCGCTCCTGTGGTAGTTCCACGTTTAACTTTCTGAGGAGCCGTCTCCACAGCAGCTGCACCATTTTACATTCTCATCCTTGTGCAGTTTCGGTGGGTGCAGAAGGACAAGATGTGGGAGCTGACGATTTTGGCACCACTAGTCCAGGCTGAGCAGGAAGGAAGTGAAGCCAAGAGGAGCTGGGAGGTGAGAGGTGAGGGGTGGGGCTTGAGGGTCTGAGCCCGGGGGATGGGAGGTGGGTGGCAGTGTGAAGGCCCAAGGACAGTGGGCATTTGAGCAGGCAAATCCTGGGGGGAGACGCTTCCAGGGATGACCAGGTGCAGGCTTTTAAGGTGTGGGGGGGTCAGAGCACCCCCTGAGGCCCCTCGGGTGCCACGCAGTGATGACTCCTAGAGAGGGGTGGCAGAGTCCGCTGCAGGAGGCTGGGAGCAGGCAGGTGCATCGGGGAGAGGAGGAGGACAGGGACGCTGCGAGAACGAGGCTGGGTGCGAAGCAGTGTGGAAGGAAGCTGGGGAGACCTGGGCACCTGCCCGTGACAGCACCCACCCCCTAGGCCAGGAGCTGGGCCGTCTGCAGCGACGGGGCATCGGGGCTCCAGAGGGGCAGCTTCAAAATATGCCACCTGGGGTGAGGGCCGCTGCCCACCCCAATGAGAACCACAGACCTGGACTCGGTGCCGCCCTCTGCAGCGGACCCCGGGCGGCAGCCACCTGCCTGGTCACTGCTGCTCCCCTCGCCACACCCCTCTGTGCTACCCATGCCCTTTCCTCCCGGCTGAACATCCTACAGCTGCCTCTGCATCCTTCTGGCCCCATTCCCTCCAGGCCATCACCGCAGAGATCTTCCTGGAATGAATGCTCGGTGGTGGTTTCTTGGTGCTCCATTGCCAGCAGGAGGAAGCCAGAGCCCCTCTTGGATTGCCTCTGCCTGTGCGTGGCTCTCTGGCAGCGTTAGCCTGTGTCTCCAGATCTGCTTTTTCGCTGCCCTGTCAGTCACCTTATTTCTGTACCCGCTGTGGCTAGCAGGGGCAGAGTCGTGCCGCTCCGGGTGTCTGAGGCGCCCAGCAGGTTCTTGGCGGGGTGGGGCCGGGCATCTCCCTGGCCTCTGCCAGGGGGCTGGGGGGACTGCCCACCTACCCCCGCCTCCCCCCGGCCAGGACCAGAGCTGCCTTGGAGAGGACACTGTGTGTGGCTGGAGACAGTGGTCTCCCTGGTCCTGCTTGCCCACCTGTCTGCCCCTCCTCCTCCCTCTCCTGCCTCCTCCTGTGCCTCAGGGGTGATCCCACCTCCCTCCAGCTGCCCCCACCTGCCCACCTGGACCCCACCCAATACCTGCACGGCATGCCTCACACCCTGAACCGCTCCTCACACACGGCCTCTCTGCCCCTGGCCCTCGTGGCCTGCGCTGGCACCTGCTCGGCCCTCTGAGGAGCAGCTTCTTATCAGGCCGTTGACAGGCCGCTGGGCGTGGGCACATGGTGGTGTCTCCCTTGGATCAGGAGCTCCCCAAGGGCCCCCCACTCTGTCCCCGCCCTGGGCCCCTGGCGTGGCCTCGCTGAGCAGATGGCCCCGACTCTCACGCACAGCCCTGCTTCCTTTCAGGGCCCAGGGCGCTGGGCAGGGCTGTCCTGAAGCCCATGCTGGGGAGGCCGCAGGGCCCTTCCTTGAGGTTCTCGCCCCAGGCCCAGCCCTCGAGGGGGCGCCTTCCCCTCCTTCACTTCCTGCTCCCAGGAAATGGGTGTGGGGCCCGCTCAGCCGGAGAGGGGGAGCTGGGACACTCTCCCTGACGGGCCTGTGCCAGGAGAGCCCAGGTGTACCCAGCATATGGTGGGGCGGGCGGGCCAGTCAGGTGCCCCAAACCAGGTTCGTGTGAGGGAGGGGCCCCTGAGCATTGGCCCCTCTGGACAGGCTGCCTTTGGCCCGGGGCCCTCCCCAGGGGCCATGGTTATGGCCTGGAAAACGCAGCGCTCCGGAAGAGGAGGCCAGAAGGCAGGAGTCAGCGAGGGCTCAGGCAGGCAGGGCAGCTCTCTGCCTCCAGGGGCCCAGGAGCTGCTCCTGACCTGCCTGCACCAGGCTTCTGGGCTGCCAGGGAGCCCCTCTGCCGCCCCCCACACACACCGGCGTCCCCTGCTCTTCCCCAGTGCCCCCGAGCCAGGATCCTCTGGGTGGCTGGGGCCTCTGCCCTCATCAGGGACCACGGGTGGGCCGCCCCCCTCCCGGACAGGCTCCCACACCCACCCGTCACCTCCACCTCACCACTCCCATCTGGGCCTGTCATCAGGGAGAGTTTTCTAGAATACAGGCCCAACCATGGCCCCTTCTGCTTACATTCTCCTCCTGTCCCACCCGTCCGGGACGGTCTCAGTGCAGCCAGGGCCCCAGGGCCCACCGCGGCGTCCCCTCTTCTCCTGTACTCCAGCCCCCAGAAGGCCTCCCGAGCCTCCCCTGGCACTCGCTGTCCTGCCTCTTGTGGTTCCTTCTGAGGGTCTGGCCCCTGCCCTAGGCCAACCTCCACCTCCAGGGCCCGGGGCACCCTCACCTCTCCGGGGAGGCCAGGCCCTCCCTGGGCTCCTGGGCGCTCCCTCCCTCTCCGCACCCGCCATCGGCATTGCGGCTCTGCAGCTGCACAGCCGCTCCCCTCCACCTGGTCCCTGCGCCCAGGCCTGGGCCTGCACGGAAGAGGCAGCTCAGGAGCTTGTTAGACAAATACAGGAGCTGCGGCCCCAGGGAGAGGCAGAGGAAGGAAGGCTCCGTGCACAGTGCTGGCCCGTGGCTAAGCCTAAGCCGTGCTCCCCGAACCCTGATGCCCTGCTCTGTTCCCTCCCTCCCTCCCTTTCTTTCCTGCTCTGTTTGGAAATCAGTGGTTCGGGGCCATCGTGCTCCCTGTTTGAGAGGTGAGGAAGTCAGATGCCCTTCTCAGCCCCCTCAGCCCCTCAGCAGCATTTGGGGACATGATATGGTGTTGAAATCCAAGTCTTGAGGAGCTTGCCTGGGAAGGGGAGCGGGGCGCAGCCCTGGGGGTGGGTGCCCCGGGGGGTGTTGTGAGCTGCACTTACGAGTGAGCGCGGTTTGGGCGGTAGGGATCATGCTGTGCCGGGGACCCTCTGGTTCCTCGTCCACAAGCGCGGCTGGCATCCACGAGGGCTGAGGCGGGAGCGAGAAGCCGGCCGCGGGCTGCGTGGGCCGCGTGGGCCGGCCAGCTCCGGCCTGAAGGATGAAGTCTTCCCTTCCCTGCCAATGTGCCCCCTACCCCTCCCTGGCTCCTGGTGGGGAATTGGCTCCCAGCGCCACATACCTGGCGGGCGGGGCTGGCAGGGGTCTGGGGACCTGTGGACTCTGCCATCAGCCGGGGGCTCTGTCCACTTACTAGGGACACGCTTCAGGGGAGCTCCGGGGAATCTAGAGCTCCTTTGTGCTCCTGTTGGGAGTGGGGGGACAGGCTGCCGGGGTGCGTCTAGGCCCGCGCGTCCTCCTACCCGAGCTCCCCCCACAGAGCAGGCTGCCCTGGCCCAAGGCCTGACGGCCGCGAAGGTCCCGTGTGGGCACGCCAGGAGCTCGATGTGAGACACAGGACGGTGCCCTGTGGCCCGAGCGCACAGCGGCCGGCGTGGCAGTACAGGGATGGACTGAGGCGCCACCCGACACGGCAGAGTCACGTTTTGGGGAAATAGAGATCTCGCGTTCCCGCTTAAGTTGTTTTTTTTTTTTAGAAAATTTTTGTTTCCCACGTAGATAGACCTTGATTTCTCCAATAGACACGGTGTTTGTGAGGAAAAGTGATGTAAAGTTCATTGGAAGAGGCTTCTGGGGTGGGAAAAAAGCAACTTAGGGCAGCAGGCGGGAAGTGTGTCCGTCAGCAGAGGCCATCTGGAAGAGCTGGCATCTGTACTGTGGCCTGTGGCCAGGGTCCCCATGCCCCCCACTCCCCAGACGCACCCAAGCACCTCCTCAGGGCTGGGCCGGGGGCCCCTGGGGTGCAGTAAGGAGAGAAGCAAGCCCTCAGGACAGTGAGCTGCTGCCACAGTGCCAGGCTGCCCAGTGCTTCTTCAAACAGACTGCGTTTATCTGCACTCATCTTCACAGCCAAGTGGCCAGAGTCAGGATTCTAGGCCCAGAGCCTGGAGCACATCCCTCCCGTGCTCCCTCCCATGCTCCCGGGTGCGCTGAGGAAAGCCAGACTTCTCACCAGGGATGGGCCCTGTGGACCCTTCTCTGTTGGCCATCCCTGGCTCCTTCCCAACTCACTGTCTCCTGGCCAGGGCACATGCCCTGCTCTTCCCAGAACACACCAAGTCCTGCCTCAGGGCCTTTGCACTGGCTCTCATTGTCTGGACTGCTTGTTCCTTGGCTCCTCTCCAGGCTGCTGCTGCTCATCCCTTCAGCTCAATGTTATCTCTTGGGACGGGGCTGTCCTGACTACCTCCGCGACCCACCATCTGAAATGTTCACGGTCCGTGATTACCATTGGCTTAGCAGGATGGCAAGTGGAATTTTTCCTGTTTCCCCACAATTGCAGGCTAGGCCCAAAGCTGGGGACACAGGATATAAAGTAGTACACCACATTCCAAGTTTGAGGAGCCACAGCCAGCTGCCTCCCCACAGGGCCTGCCTCCCCACCTTTCCTCTGCAGTGGATTTTAGGCCTTCAGTTGAGCACTGTTTGTGGTGAGAGATGATTCCCTCCCCTCCCTGAGGCCAAAGGAAAGTGCTTTTCCCTGGAGAATCCTCCCAGTTGGAAGCAGCCCTGGGAAACCCCAGCAGACTTGCTGAGCTGCCTGAGCAGGGACAGAGAAGGAGAGAGTGAGAAAATGGGGTGTCACAAGGCCCGCCATCTCCCCACACAGGCTCACGCAGACAGACCCCCCCACGTCCTCCGTGAGGGCAGCCAGCGCCGAGCAGCACCTCCACAAAGGGCTCGCCCCACCACGTTACCTGCCAGCCAGGGCCCGGGGTAGCTCTCGTCTCTGAGCTCCGTTTGCAGAAGAGGAAACTGCAGTTCGGGGAAGACGGGTGGCCTGTCCAGCGTCCAAGCACACAAGCGGTGGGGCTGGGCTGCAGCCAGGCCACAGGAGCCGCCTGCCCCCTTCTATGTCATCCGACCCCCGGGGGTGCAAGAGGGGGCTCGGCCTCTGGCTCCTCAGGCGCTGGGGACGAGGGATGTGGCTGAAGCCTGACTGGCTGTGCAGCAGCAGGTGTTTGAGCGGTGCTGTGTCACGGCGGCGAGGTGGCAGGTGGACTGGCCTCGCCTGTGCTGGCACAGCCGAGGGCCTTCAGCCTGGGCTTTGTGTTTGTGGTCTCTTTCCTGCCTCCTCCCACCTACCGCCCCGCTCCCAGGAACCAGCTAAAACCCTCTAACCCGGCTGGAAATGCGTGTCCATGCAAGAAACGGGTGTGAGGGACGGGCAGCAAAGTGCCAGTGGGGACTCCTCTGGGGAGGGAGGGAGGCTGACTGGGGGTCTTAAAGAGGACCTCAGCGCTTTATTCTGTGGTTTCGTGGTGACTTCTTTTGTGATTATGCATTCACGCATCACTTGCGTCTTAAAAAAAAACAAAACCCTATGAGAAGCACCCTGCACCTGGTTTTCACCACTGCCTCCAGGCGGTCATTACAGGTCCTGCTTGCCCAGCCAGGTGGGGGGTCTGGGGAGAAGATAGGCCAGGGTGGCTGCCGTAGCCCAGACATTTCCTGTGCGCATCCTTTGTTTCAGATGTCACTTGCCATGGCAAACAAAACCCCAGGCCTGCTTCTTCCTGAAGGTTCTTTCTGGCAGAACTTTGCAAGGTGTGATGACTGCCTTTGGAGGTTCCAGTTTAATATTCAACCCAAACCTGGGGCAAGTTGAGTGAGGGTTGGCGCTGTCCTGCCCAGCTCCTGTTCTGTTTCTAAAAACGCTGATTGCTCTGGGAGGGAGCCAGACAGGATGGGCCTGGGGTCCCCCCAGAGGCTGGTGGGCTCCTAGCCTAAGATGCAGGATCTCACCTCTGCAATAGTGGCTTGCCTGGGATGGGATGACTGCAGGGACCCAGGGTGTCCTCAAACTGGGGGAAGAAGGGAAGCCCACGCCGCTTTCCCTGAGGACAGAGCAACCTCGTCAGGTGCCGTCAGGGTTTCTCTTCTGCTGAGCAAGAAGGCTGCTGCCTGGCAGCAGGCCCGGCCCCGCCGCAGGTGAGGTACATGGGGCCAGGAGGCCTTGTGCCGAGGGGACTCTGGTGGAAGCCGCGTCAAGGTGCTTTCTCAAGACACCATCTCAAACACTTTCTTTTTCATGAAGTTTTCAAGTCGCCTTTGCTTTCATATTTTCAGATGAATGTTCACAACACAAGAGAGACCAGAATGATGTCATTTCCCAGAACTCGCTGAAGCAGGCTCCTGAGACACCTCCGGGCACTTGCGCCACCCCAGGCGAACGGTCAGTCCGACACACACAGGCAGGGTGTGCAGCCTTGTGCCGAGGACGGTAGTAATTGGCCAAAGCCGACACTGGGTGGTGGCCTCCTCATTGGCAGAGCGTGGCCAGCTGTCCTCAGGCAGGAAGCCATCAGCCAGGGTCTCAAACAGCCCCTCTTGCCCATTTCTATCCCGCCTGCTATGTCTCAGTGGTCACCCGCACAGAGAGGGGACACTGAACCCCCCATGCTCCTGGCTTATTTGGGCCCGGAAATGTCTAATTTTGAAAGCTCTTGCCCCCTTCTATTTCTTTCTAAGTCCTCCCTCTTTATTCATATCTGCTCATCCACCAGTGATTTTCCTCTTGAATCACCTGCCCAAAACCTAGCTTTCGAGCTGGCAATTTTAGAGAATGGTAGAGTTAAGAATGCAAATCCAGGGAGAGCAGGGCAGGTGGGGTTTGTATTTTGTCATAATGCACAGCTGATGCCCAAAGCCTGGGAGGACGGAAAGGCAGCATCTCTTCCTTAACGGGGCTTCTTGGCCCATGTCTCCTAAAGGCATCGGAACAGGCGGGGCCTGCCTGCCACAGGCTTGAGGGACTCTGACCTTTCCAGGAGGCCCCCGGGCCACAGGGTGGCGTCTGGGACCCTCGGGTGGGTGCCCCGAGCAGGCACCCTGCAGCACTCCTGGGGTGCTTCCCCTGGAGCCTGTGCCACCTGCTCCAGCAGCCTCAGAAGCGCTGTGCCTCTTCTCTGGAGGAGAAGTTATAATCGATGTCAAACGGCCGCACACCTTACACGGCAGCCCTTCTAATATCTTATAGGAGAACTACCCCCCAAAGTGTTCTTTAAACAGGAACCTTCAGAAACGTATGGCATAGACTGTTGTTTTGTTTGATCCTGCAGGGTGTGGGATGGCCAAAGGTTAGCAGAAAACCCTGTGCCCGGTGGCTCCCTCCAGGCTCTCGCCAGAGCCTCCCACGATGGACTCCCCTGGCTACAACTGCTTCGTGGACAGAGACAAGATGGACGCCGCCATCCAAGACGCGGGCCCAAAGGAGCTAAGCTGCGTGGAGCTGCAGGAGCTGAAGCAGCTGGCTCGGCAGGGCTACTGGGCACGCAGCCATGCCCTGCGGGGCCAGGTGTACCAACGGCTGATCCGCGACATCCCCTGCCGCACGGTCACACCCGACGCCAGCGTGTACAGCGACATCGTGGGCAAGATCGTGGGCAGGCATGGTGGCGGCGGCCTCCCCCTGCCCGAGTTTGTGGACAACACCCAGGTGCCCAGCTACTGCCTGAACCCGCGGGGCGAGGGGGCCGTGCGCAAGATCCTCCTGTGTGTCGCCAACCAGTTCCCCGACGTCTCCTTCTGCCCTGCGCTGCCCGCCGTCGTGGCCCTACTCCTGCACTACAGCCTCGACGAGGCCGAGTGCTTCGAGAAGACCTGCCGCATCTTGGCCTGCAATGACCCCAGCAGGAAGCTCATCGACCAGAGCTTCCTGGCCTTCGAGTCGTCCTGCATGACTTTTGGGGACCTGGTGAACAAGTACTGCCAGGCGGCCCACAAGCTGATGGTGGCCGTGTCGGAGGACGTCCTGCAGGTCTATTCCGACTGGCAGCGCTGGCTCTTCGGGGAGCTGCCCCTCAGCTACTTCGCCCGCGTCTTTGACGTCTTCTTGGTCGAAGGGTACAAAGTGTTGTACCGGGTCGCGCTGGCAATTCTCAAGTTCTTCCACAAGGCCAGAGCAGGGCAGCCTCTCGAGTCAGACAACGTGAAGCAGGACATCCGCCTGTTCGTCAAGGACATCGCCAAGACAGTGTCTCCCGAGAAGCTGCTGGAGAAGGCCTTCGCCATCCGGCTCTTCTCGCGGAAGGAGATCCAGCTCCTGCAGCTGGCCAATGAGAAGGCACTGAAGCAGCGAGGCATCACGGTCAAGCAGAAGAGGTCACTGCTCGCCGGGCTGGGGGCGGGGAGGCTTGGGCCATGAGCTCGTCCTGCCAGCCTCTTGGTCTGCCCCCACCCATCTGTGCATGAGAAAGAGAGAAAGGGCCTTTCTGGGTTTAGCTGCGGGAAGGCGAGAGGAGCCAGGCCTGTCCTCAGGGACCCGGGCCACCAGCCGAGGTGGGAGCTGGACGCTGGCCTTTGAGTCAGCAGTCCGGCAGTGGCCGGGCAACCATGGAGGAAGGTCGTGTCAGAGCAGGCAGCCCGCCCCGCCCATGCCGGCCCTGGGCCCCATGTGGTCCTACCACGCGTTGTCTGGGTGAGGCCGCCCTGCCCTGAGGCACAGCCCGCAGGAGCAGGGTTGAGTGTCTGTGGGCCCATGAGAGTGCCCTGCAGGTGTGGAACCCGTCCCGTCCCGCAGGCCACAGCCAGGCGCGTGGGGAGGCAGCACTCGCGCCAGCCCCTCCTCCTCTGACTGGTTTCTCTTCCTCTTATCCGTGTCCGCTGCTTCCTCCTGTTTTTCAGTGTTTCACTTTCTACAAGGTAGGTTTGAAAACCCGCATTGCACGCCTGCCTTCTCGCTCCTTCTGTGCGGCTGGCTCTGTGGGGTGGCCCCCGAGCCTGCTGAGTTCGGGAGCTGCCCATCTGCCTGCCTGTCTGCCTGTCTGCCCGTCTGCCTGTCTGCTTGGCTGCCTCAGTCGTGCTGTCTCCTGGGGCTTGGCTGACCCCAAGGCCTCGTCTTGCCAGAGATGCCTGACTTTTTGTCCTAATTTCTTAGGGAAAAGCTGCTTCTGTCCCCACCCAGGCTGGGTGCTCTACCCTCTCTCTGGCCAGGGGTGGGGCTCGGGGCGCCAGGGGACCATACTGTCCCCACAAGAAGCCCCCTGCAGGCTTATTTCCTGGAGGAGGGGTGCGTGGCGCTGCAGGCGGCCATCTGAATGCCTCCTGCGCTCCCAGGCAGTTTGTGCACTTGGCTGTCCACGCAGAGAACTTCCACTCAGAGATCGTCAGCGTGAAGGAGATGAGGGACATCTGGTCGTGGGTCCCCGAGCGTTTTGCCCTCTGCCAGCCCCTGCTGCTCTTTTCCTCACTGCAGCACGGCTACAGCCTGGCCAGGTATGTCCAGGAGGCCCGGGAGGCTGGGCAGGTCAGAGGGGCGGGGTGAGTGGGGCCGGCAGGGTCCTGGGAGGGCGGGGGGCATCTCTGAATGCGCCTCCCCACCGGCCCAAGCGTCCGGAGCCCCTCTGGGTTTCTGTCCCCCTGCAGGCCCAGGTACCCACACCTCAGCGGTCCCTGCCTCAGTGTGCCCTCCTCGAGTTGACAGAACTGTGGCGACCCCCCCCAACACGCTTACCTGGTGGGACCGTGGCAGGGTCTCCCAGGCCCACCATCCTCCTTGGCCCCCCTCGAGCCTCAGACGGTGGTGACCCGGGAGCCCGGGCTTGGGTCACAGGCACCCAGCAGAGGAGACGCCGTGGCACCGCCTGCTGCCCCACGCAGTGTGGCCGTGGCTGCAGCCGCGTCCACACTGTCTCCTGCCCTTGGGCGGTGTGGAGAGCCCCGGAGGACGGGCCAGGCCCGGGGTCCAGGACCACAGCCAACGCCCTCTCAGGCCCCTATGTCTGTCGGGGGCCTCCTGGCCACCCCCCATGCTCAGGCTCCTGGCGACGCACACAGAGGGGCCTGAAAGGCGCCTCCCAGCACAGGGCCCCGTCCCTGCTCTGCTCGCGGGGCCCTGCTGATTCTGGGGGTGCCGTTCCAGGCGGGGGGTCCTGTGCACGGGGGTTTGGCCTCTGGGCCTCCTGGCCCAGCTGCGTTTCAGCTGAGAGGAGTCCCGCGCAGAGAGACAGAATCCGCCCCAGGCCTGCCTACGTCTCGGGCCCCGTCAGCAGGGCTAGCGGGAGGCAGCCCCAGGAGGACACACTGGGTGGGCGGCGGCGTCAGGGCTGGCACGTGCGGCCTCTGTCCACAGGTTCTATTTCCACTGTGAGGGACATGAGCCCACCGTACTGCTCATCAAGACCACGCAAAAGGAGGTGAGGGGGCCGGGGTGCTAGGGTCCTGGGCCTGCTGATGTCAAGCCCACCAGCTCTGAGGGACCACGGGTCCTGGGCCTTGAGGGAGGGCAGGTGGTCCCCTGCAGCCTCCGCCCAGGCCTCCTGACTTAGGGGCAGAGCAGGCCGGCACTGCACCAGGCTCAGGTGGGCTTTGGGAAAGGACTGGCGAGGGGCTCTGCTCCCCCGCCCAGCCAGCCCATTCAGTCAGCGACCTTCACCTGCCGCCGCTCCACCCACAGGCCACTCTCAGGGTCTGCTCTTTGCTGTTACCAAGAAGGTACCCCGAGGTGTGTCAGGGCCAGAGCTCACAGCCCCATCCACGGGCGTCTCCTGCAGGAGGGTCTGCACAGCCACCCCCAAACTCGCATGCTCGGGGGCTTAGATTAAGCCTCACCCGGTGCAGGCCCCTCACCCGAGCCCTGAGGAGGGGCTGGGCACATGCTGCAGCCCCTCAGTGGGGACACTCACCTGGCTGCCGGGGATCGGGGGAATGTTCTAGAGCAGGGGCACCTCCCTGCGGCCGACACCTCAGTGTAGACATGGCCGGCAAGTGCAGACACAGGCCTAGGTGTGAAGCGCATGTGGCACAGCAGGCCCGAGGGCAGCAGAGGCCACCCCCAGGAAAGGAAGGCTGACCGTGCCGCCCAGCCAAGCCCTGACCTCCCCACCCTCCCCAGCAGTTGTGGGGGGGGACCAGGACCACGTGCCTGCTTGGCCCTGAGCCAGGGGACCCTGCAGGTGTGCGGGCCACAGCCTCAGCCGGAGTCTCTCCTCAGGTCTGTGGAGCTTACCTGTCGACAGACTGGAGGGAAAGAAACAAGTTTGGAGGCAAACTGGGCTTCTTTGGGACGGGAGAGTGCTTCGTGTTCAGGGTGAGAGGCCTCAGCGGGCAGCAGAGCCAGGACCCAGCTCAGGCCAGCAGCCCCCCAGACCCCTCGGGCCCTGACCCACCGCCACGCGCCAGCCACCCCTGCCCACCTGGCCTCGTAATGCCATGACAGCCACCAACCCGCAGGATGCTTTGCTGCTGGGTTTTGATCCTTAGACTGTGACTCCCTTGGGTGGCATCCCCTCCCTGGCCCTGGTATGGCCCCTCACACTAGGGCTCTGGGTAAAGGGTAGCAGGCTGAGGCTTCAGGGCAGTGGGGCCTGGAGGGCCTTGCACCTGGCTCCTCACACCTGCCCTCCCCACAGCTGCAGCCCGAGGTCCAGCGTTATGAGTGGGTGGTCATCAAGCACCCCGAGCTGACCCGGGTGGCATCCGTGGTGCCCCCGGAGACCACCGCCGCCCCTTCACAGCTCTGCCACACTGTCTTCTCGGACCCCGCTGACCGCCTCTCGCCGTTCCTGGCTACGCGGCACTTCAACCTGCCCTCCAAGACGGAGTCCCTGTTCATGGCTGGTGGCAGCGACTGCCTCATCGTCGGTGAGCCCCCGCCCCGTGCCTCCTTAGCTCTGGGCCCTGGAGGGCCAAAGCCCCTGTGTCCAGCTCCCTGGGGACCTGAGCGCAGAGGACAAGACCTGGTTTGGTAGGGCTGGGGCGGGCGTGAGGACGGGGAGGGGGCCAGAGGGGTGGGCCCTGCAGAAACGGGCGGCCCAGAAGCACAGGTCAGGGCTGGGGTTAGCAAGTCCAGGCGGGAGACGCACAGTGCAGGGCAAGGGTGCTGTGGGGGCGAAGGGCTGCCGCTGACCCCAGCACCCTGCAGGCGGAGGGGGCGGCCAGGCACTCTACATCGATGGGGACCTGAACCGCGGCCGTACGGGGCACTGCGACACTTTCAACAATCAGCCCCTCTGCTCTGAGAACTTCCTCGTGGCAGCCGTGGAGGTGTGGGGCTTCCAGGACCCCGACACGCAGACCTGCTGACGGTGGCCGTGTGGCTGTGGGGCCGCAGCAGGGCCTCCTCGGGGAGGAGCGGGGGCTGGGGGGGTTGCAACCTCCGCTGCAGGGGCCGCCCCTCCGGGCCCCGGGCCACAGCAGACCTGCCCTGCCTCTGCTTAGACTGTGCCAGAGCCCCGGCTTCCAGAAGGCCCCGTGGTTATCTTTGCCTCCTGGCCTCCCAAGCAGGCCGCTCCATGACCCCCTCCCTCCCCACTTGGTGTGAGGCTCCTGTCCCTGCTAGGGCCTGCTGTAGATGCCTCTAGGGCAGTAACCCCCTTGGCCTCCTAGAGGCACACCAGCCCTCACCCCAGCAGAAAGGGGCAGCAGGCCCGAGGGCGGGGAGCACATGGGTCCTCGTGCTTTTGCAGATTTTACAGAGCCAGAAGCTTTTGCAGTGGCTTCCGGGCAGCCCAGGGAGGGGCCCTCTGGGAAGGCCAACCTGACCATCCCAAGCCGGGGGCTCTGGAGGCCACACCTAGCTCTCCGCCCCGCAGCCTCTTCCTTCCTGACCCCCTGCATGCCTGGCTTCCCAATTGGCCCTGACCCCTCCCTGGGCCGTGCTCCCCTGCTGCCAGACCCCACACTCCTCCCAGACCCCTGCCCAACAGCACCTGCCCCATGCCGCTCCCTGCACAGAGACGTGGCTTCCCCTGCCACCCCTTTAGGACCCTGGGTGCCTGGGCCACCTGCCTGGCTGCCCTGGGACTAGCACTCAGTGGGTCCACTGGCACACAGTGGGTCCAATGAGCCCTGCCAGGGAGGGCAATGGGGAGCTGGCTCTGGGGGCTCTGCGGATGGCAGGGGGAGCAGAGCACAAGACGCCTACAGGCCTGGGCTCATCTGGCAGCAGCCAGCAGCGCCCTGCCCACCCCACCTGCCCTCACCCCTCCTGGGGACCATGGTGGCACAGGAGGAAGGAGCAGGAGCCTCACGTGCTTTGGCATGAGCCAGTGAACCAGTCCAGAACTCAGTTTCCCTAACTGCACAGCGGGGACCATCATCCCACCCTGTTGTCCTCACAGGGCCCAGGAGGCTCCGGGGAGGGGGGGTCCCCAGCGGGGGGAGAGGCCCTGTGAGGAGTGCCACCGCGGATCCTGCAGTTCTAGCTGGCCCCTCCGAGCCCGCCGTACTTGCCTGTACCACAGCTCCCGCTGTCCATTAAATACCATCTTGTTTCACGAACGGGGGGTACCAGTCTGGTCTCTTCAGCCAGAGGGGTCTCAGGGAGCTTCCCCAGGATGTGGACGAGTGTCCTGGGCTGCAGGTGGCCACGCCAGTGAGTACTTTCTCGCTACGGGTAGCTTCTAAAAGCCTCTCGGAGGCCGCTGGAGTTATGTGTGTGTGGGATTTGCAGGGCTCCCTCCATAAACTTACTGAGCTGGGCGATTATCGCAGGGCTTGCATGCACGCCCCCGCCCAAGGAGCCCCTGCCCACCTTCCCAGGCATCCAGCCTCGAGGCTGCCACTTAGGCGAAACTCTGCTTTTCTGTATGATGTAAAACAGTTTCTTTGTACTTAATAGCTTTGTTATCTTTTTCTACTCACCTAAAAAGTATGTGATTATCGTCACTCTTTATTCTTACTGTTTTCTGTGTTATTATCTAATATATATCCCTACTAGAACAAATTATTGACATTCTTTTTTCTTGGCTATTATTAGCTTTTGATGTTTAAAATTTGACACAACTGCATGATGAATTGTCATTCAGAAACTACATACAAGTTACCGTTAAAAACAAAAAATTGAACATCACTTAAATCGGTTCATTAAAGCAAATGAATTCATTAAAGAGGGCTGCATGCCTTTAGGTCTTCAGAAAATCAGCTTTTCAAAGACAGTATCACATGAGTAAAGTGAAGAATTTTTCAATTTAAATGACCGAATTAAAAGAAAATTATTATTTCACTTTTTCCTATTTTGGTAAGCAGCATGTTTAATTTTTTAAGCCTTCCAATGCAACTTGCTTTAGAATGTTCTAAAGAGTCCAGAAGGCCTCCACATTTCTTTCATCCATTCCTGAAGCCACGACGTCTTTAGAGTCTCCTTAAGTATTTTGTATTTGGTGGATTTAATTTTAACTCTATTTTAAGGTAATTTCAATTTACAGAAGAGTTGCAAAGATGGTCCCAAGTGTCCCTGTAGAGCAGACCTTTCACCTCGCTTTTCCCACCGCTGCCGTCTTGCACGCCCGCAGCGCCTTTGACAGAACTGGGAGCTTAGTGTTGGCGCAGGGCAGTCCCTGAGCTCCAGCCTTGACTCAGGTTCTTCCATTCGCCCCACTAATGTCCATTTTGGGTTCCAGGAATAGATTTAATTTTTATGGATATTTACTTTTTCCACATTAAAAAAAAAATCCAGAATGCCATCAAATTCACAAGACTAACACTGGTTCAAAAAAAGATCGCCACTGACTAGGCATTAGAGCAAGGCTCTCAGTTTTGGATTCTTATACCTTGGCAGTTCTCTTCCTGGGCCTAAATGTCTAGTTTGCATGGAAAGGTCTTCAAATGGAACAGGGGTACCTCACTCTGGAACATCTGTGTTAGGTAGAAAAGTGCAAGGATTGTTAAAAACACCCACTGGTGTGAAACATATCTGTATGGTCAGCTTGTGCTCGAGAAGCGAGGTAACGAGCCCGGGATCCGTTGCTCGGGAGGAAATTCCACACACCCTTGCAGGCTTGCTCAGTTGAGCCGCTTGGGTGGAATTTGCCGACACTGCTGCTGCCAACCGGTGAGTGCATTGTGGGCCACACTTGGTGCACGTGCACTGCGCGTCCTCAGTCCTGGGTCGCGTGTCACCAGGCTGCTTGCTTAGGAGATGGGAGGTGAAGCCCTGCGGGGCCTGCCTCCTGCTGGCGGACAGCGAGGCGTCCGCTCCTGCCGGAGTCGCCCCCTCGGTGCTACTGCCGCCCTCGGGGCGGGGCAGCTCGCCAAAGCCAGCGGCATGGTCCCTCTGCTTTTGCCTTCACAGAAGGAAAGGGGAGCAGCCCGCCGCACTGTATCACAGAGCTAGTTTTATCAAAAGGGTATGAGCGAAAGATTGAGGGAAGAAGCTGCGTGAGTGATTTTTAGCTTCTTGACATTGTGAAGGACGGTCATAAGCTTATTTTAAAAATGGTTTACTGGATGGACCCTCTGGTGCTTTGGAACGAGTGGAATGAAAAAACAGTTGCTGGGAAATGGATGTGTCTCGAGTGGTTGAGCTCCTGCCTACCACATGGGAGGTCCCAGGTTTGGTTCCTGGTGCCTCCTAGAGAAGACGAGCAAGATGGTAAGCTGACGGAACAAAATGACACAACAAGGAGACATAAAGAGGAAACAGGTGGCTCAAGCCATTGAGCACGTCTCTCCCACATGGGAGGTCCCAGGTTCAGTTCCTGATGCCTCCTAAAGAGAAGACGAGCAGACACAGAGCACACAGTAAATGGCCACAGAAAGCACACAGCGAGTGCAAACAAGGGGGGAGGGGTGGAATGAATAAATATTTTTTAAAAATTGCAAGGACCTTGTGGAAATAGATTCATGTGTAGTGACTCAGTGTGTGCATTTGAAGCAAAATCCAACTTTGGAAAAATGAAAATGATTTAGTGATGGTTCATTGGGGTTAATTTGAGTCATAAATAAAATTGAGGATTCACAGAACAGCATTATTTTGAAATGCTTGGTGTGGAAGAGTTCAATGGGACTGGCAATCGGACGTGCGTCTCCACAAGCAGCGGAAGAGAAGGGGGCGCCAGGCTTGGGGGCGCCGCTCCAAGGGCGTGCAGTTTGCAGCGCTGCCCTGGCTGGTGCCAGGTTAAGGATGAGCGACGTTTCCGCTAGAGAAGACGTGGCAACGCTCTGCTGAGTTGCTGCTGGTTCAGGCCAGCGCCAGCCAAGTCCTTCACCAGTTTTGCTTTTTTGCCTTTTGCTCGCAGCTCCTGGGCAAAGGAGCCGTTGTCCAGAATCTCCCGAGCCCTGTCTGAGAAGCCTGATGGCAGCAGTCATGCTCCCGAAGCAAGCCTGTGCCCCTCCTTCAAAATCAGTGTTTTCCTTGGCAGTTTATGAAGCCAGTGTTGCTGTCTTCTCTGCCACCTTCGTTCTTTACGTGAAATTCTCTACGTGTGTGTTATAAAAACAGTTTTCTCCCTGAGCCCCACCCAGATGCTCCACTCCCAGCTCCTCCCTGTGGGACAACTGTCAGGCACCCCACCACCACCTTCCTGCTGTTGCAGAGACCACTGTTTGCCCCCCTGGGTCCTCTCCTCCATCTCGTTTTCCCCTCTCCCTTTGCTGCTCCCCTAGAGAAGTGACTTTTCCACTAAGCTCTTTCCCGCCACCTCTTGAGGCGATGGTTGGGGAGCTGAGGGTGGGGGAACGGCCAAGGGGCCTGGCCCAGGTTTGAGAAGTCATGGCCTGGCTGGCCACGACACCACCATGCCGCCCCACTCCAGCCTCTGCCCCCGGGCCTTTGCACGTGCCGCCCCTCCTTCCTGTTGTGGCTGCAGTGCCTCTCCCCAACCGGGCTGGGTCCTAGGTAACAAGCGCTTCACCACCCTTCAGGTGACTCTGCCTCCCCCCACCCAGAGACTAAGCCCGGGGAGACGGGCATCTGCCACTGGATCTGGATGGGAGGCTGCGTGGGGCTCCTGGGGTGGGGGTTTTCTCGTCTCACATCTGTTGAGAAGCAAAATATGCACTTAAGAGAAAATACAATGCAGAGGGGCAGCCCCCCCCGCCCCCATGGCCCCCGGCCCCCACGGAGGTGGCCGCGTTGGCGGTGTCAGCATGTGCAGCTGCCACCTGGGTAGCATGCGTGCCTGCCTCCTGCCGCTTCCCAGCATCTCCGAGCTCCTTCCACTCAGCACGCGGCCTCCTCCGGTCTGCACAGCTGCCCTGTGCTCCGTGGGCTGCACGAGCCAGCTCCCTGTTTCCCACGCGCAAGCAGGGTGGTGACTCCCCTGCTCAGAGCCCTGGCCTTTCAACATGCCGCGAAGAGGGCGGCTGCCCCTGGCTGGTGCAGTGTGAGGAGGGGCGTGACCCGGGCCAGACGGGGTCAAGGGCAGCCCCCAGCCCCGCCCGGGGCAGGGAGAGAGTAAGAGTCCATCAGGCCCCTCCACACCAACCCTCAAGCATTGGGGTCAGCAAGCGGCTGGAGACCCTCTCGCCCCTCCTGGTGCGGGCAGGCTGGGCCCGAGCAGCTTGGGATTCGCAGTCGCCACCCCCACCCACCGGGCCAGCTGCCCCGACCGCACCCAGGAGCCCGCCCGAGCCAGGTGAGGCTGGCAGGTGCAGGTCCTACTTGTACCATATTGTATTTGTCTACTGGACTTTCATTTTGTAAGAATCCTTCTCTTTTATAAACCTTGGTTTATTTTTATTATGTATTTAAAAAAAAAACAAAATTGTCTTTACTTATCCTGCCCCCCCCCCCAGCAGAGCACCTTCCGGCTCCCAGCCCGTGGCTCTCCTAACAGGACAGGGCTGTGTGCAGGGACAGGGTGCCCTCCAGGACGCCGTCCTGAGGCTGCCAGCCTCTCCCCCCTTCTCCTACAGAATGGCTTCCTTGGACTTGGACTCTCACTCCGTGGGGAGCCACTGGGTCCCTGTCCCTGTCCTTCTGGCAGGACAGAGGCTGAGAGGGCCCTTGGCCCCTGCTGAAGCCTTCGGCAGGGGCAGGCCCATCCCACCCTATGCCTCTCACTACTCTTCCCCTTCAAGGTTCTGACTTGAATTTCCCAAAGTCCTTCCCTCTCCGTTCCTGGAAATCCCCAGCAGCAGGGGCAGGCCAGGGGCTTGTGAGGCGATGATTTCACTCCAGGGGACGTGGTCGTGACTGGAAAGGCAGGGGCGCTCCGTCCACGGGGAAGACGATCAGCTCCCTCCCTGGCACCTGCACCTGCCCACCAGACACGGGCAGCGGGGCACCTGAGCTGCAGGCCACTCCGTGCACTTGCCCTTCCCAAGCCTGTTTCCTTGTCTGCGAGAGGAGGGTGGTCCCCGTCTCTTCCTCGCGGGATCACTGCAGGCTCTGATGGGATAACGCCTGTAAGCACTTCGGGCAGGGCCTGGCGTGCTGCAGGTGCCAATAAACATTAGCTGTGGGTGCCAGGTACCCTGCCAGGTGTCAGATGCAGAAAGCACAGAGACCCAGCGGAGTACAGAGAGTCGTAACGGAGTGCGAGGGAGGCTAAGACACAGGTGGCACCCCAGAGCCAGCAAAGAGACAGCACGGGACGAAGGGGGTCGGGAGGGCTTCCTGGAGGAGGTGGAGTCCTGTGGCGTTTGAAGATGGAATTGCATTAGCTAACTAAAGAGGGAGAGGAGTTGGTACAGAGGGCGCCACATGCTGCAGAACCCCGGCAGCGTGGGGGCTGCAGGGCAAGTGGGGGAGGAGGGCGGAGGTGGGAGGAGACCGTGAGGGAGCCGGTGCAGGACTCCAGGAGGGGGTGACTGGTTAGACTGGACACTTAGAACCGTGGCTTGAGGGTGAAGCATGGGGTGGCGGGGAGAAGGGGGTGAGTCAGGAGTGAGGAGGAGGGCGCCTTTGGTCTGGGGTGGAAAGCACCAGTGCCGAGGCTGGCGGTGCCTGCAGGGGCGGGGATGAGGGCAGGGAGGCGGGCCCACTGCGGGAACCGGGGGACCGCTGTGACCTCTGACACGGGATCTTTTTTTTTTTTTTCCACCGGGAGGTCCCGGGGATCGAACCCAGGTCCCTCCATATGGGAGACGGACACCCAACCATTTGAGCCACATCCGCCCCCCATGACACGGGATCTTTGGCAGAAAACCACGAGGATCTTAGAGGGTGGTGAGCAGAGCTGAGCCGCCTCCTGGTGCCAGGGAGGGAAATGCCCCCAGCTCCCACCTCACGCCTCCGCCATGCAGCCCTCCCGGAGCTCTAGGCAAACTGCCCTTTCGGCCACACTTTCCCCGCCGGAGACCTGTCCTGCCCCTGCTTTCCTGGGTCTGACCTGCCCTGTCCCTCGAGGTCCAGGCCCCAAGCTCGGCTCTCTGCACAGCCTCCTGGCCCCCCAACCAGCGCCATCTCCCTGCCCTTTCTCCTAAGTGTCTGCGTGCATGGCTGCTGGGCTTCGGGGCAGGTACCTGGGGATCCACGTGCTTGGAGGGTGGCAGGGCTGGACAGGTGCAGTTGAGGACAGGACCGTGAGGAGGAGGAGGAAGCCAGGGCAACGCGGTGGCTGAGGGGAGCACACCGAGGCCACAGGGCTGGGCCTGGTGCTACCTCCTGTTATAACTCCAGGAAGGACGGGCCACGGAACAAGGGCGACGAGGGTGCCCAAGCTGCTGGGGGGCGAGCAGGAGAGAGAGGGTGTGGAGCAGGGGGCAGCCTGACAGATGTCCCTTCCTTTAGAGAAAGGGCCATCACCAGTGACCTTGGCCAGGGCAAGGAGCTGGGAAGCAGGACAGTTGAGGTGCAGGCACTGCCTGAAGATCTCTCTCAAGTACCTGGTGCAGGGGCCAGACAGGGCGGTGGGGGAGGCAGAGGGTTTCCAGCAGTTCCTGTCACCTCCTCTCTTGCTTTTTCATTTTTTAATTTTTAGACGGTACCGGGGGATTGAACCCTGGGCCTCGTACATGGGGCGCAGGTGCTCCACCACTGAGCTACACCCACTCTGCTGCTCTCTTGCTTTTGAAACAAGACGGTCCTGGCACTGCTCAAGGGTGGCAGAGCTGGCTCAGCCAAGGCGCAAGAGGGTGGGGGCAGGGTCCTGCCGAGGATGCTGGGGCTGCGGGTCAGGGGGGCCAGGACAGCTGCTCCAGGGAGGCAGCCCCAGGGAGCCCAGGACCAGGTGGCGCCCAGGGCTCCTGCGGGGGGAGATGCCCTGCGGGGGGGAGTCAGCGTGACGGCGGGGCCGGGCTGCCCCCATGCGGAGAGGGGGCCCTGCGGCCGTGGGCTTGGCGTGTGCGGCTCGCGGGGACAGGCGGCAGGACGGGGACCCCAGAACGGGCAGAAATCCGACGGGTCCTGGCCAGGAGACAACAAGGACGGGGCTTCGAGCCGGCCATGCCTCGTTGGAGGGGCAGGGACCCCCCACCTCGTGTCCGGGAGGCCATCGGGTGGGAGGGAGCACATGCGGGGAGGGGTCTCTCCTTTCTCCGAAGGGAGGGCCGAAGCCACCGCCTGCGGGGTCTGGAGACGAGGGCGCCGGGGCCGGGGCGGGCGGCTCTGCGCAGGCCGCGCCCGGGACGCCGCGTGGCGGCTTCGCCAGCTCTGAGCCTCGGCTCGCCGGGGGCGGGAGGGCGGCCCGGGGTCCCGAGCTGCGGCTCGGCGCCCACCGCGGGCCGGGCCTGCCCCGGGGGTCACTCCGCCGGAGACACAGGCGCGCAGCGGCGGCCGGAGGCTCGGGGGCCGCGGGGAGGCCGGACGCCGCCAACGCGCCGAAAAGCCGAGCTCGGAACCGAACCCCCGGCGGCGCGGGGCTCCCCGCAGGGGAGGCGGGGCCGCAGCCAGGCCACGCCCCGTATGCTAATGTGCGCCGCCGCCCCGCCCCAGGCCGGGGGCCGGACGAGACCAACGCCGCGGGGGCCGCACGGCGGGCGGCGCCCA
>JAKSZT010054578.1:500964-524082 GCA_026826555.1 Tolypeutes matacus
CCGGACCCCAAGCGCCGGGGCGGAGCCGGGGCCGCCCGGCCGGCGCAGGGCGGAGGGTCCCCCCGCCGGCGCGAGGTGGTGCGGCCCGCGGGGGCGGGGCCCGGGTCATGTGACGCGGCGGCGGCCGCCATTTTGCTCTGCGGAGCTGCTATTTAGAGCGCAGCGGCTGAAGGGCCGGGTCGCCTTTGCCGCCGCCGCCGCCCGCCCGCCCTCGCCCCGCGCCGCGGCCGCCGAGCTCGCCCCCTGCCCCGCCGCAGACATGTCCGAGTCCCGGGGCAGCCCCGAGTACGCCTCCTTTTTCGCCGTCATGGGCGCCTCGGCCGCCATGGCCTTCAGCGGTGAGCGCCGCGCCGGGAGGGACCCGGGGGGCGCCAGGGGCGCGCACGGGGCTCGTGCGGGGCTCGTTCCCGCAGCTCGGCGGGGCCTGGGCTGTGACGTCACTGGCGCCATCCCGAGCTGTTGAGGGGGTCCGGCGCCTCCCGCAGTCGCGGGCGGGGGTCGGGTGCCCGAGGGCGGCGGGCACTGGGGTTCCCGGGACTCTGGTTCCGGCAGCGGCGCCGGCCGGGCCGAGCCGGTGCGGGGGTGGGGCGGCGGCGCCGCTGCCATCTTAGCCCCGTGAAAGTGGAGAGGGAGGCTGGGGTGGGGGCGCGCGGTCCTGCGCGTGCTCCGCGCCCGCCGCCCCCCCAATCCTGCGGCCGGGGGTGACATCACGCCTCGGAAAGCTCCCCAGACGCGGGGGCGGGGTCGGGGGACCGGGCCCGGGAGCCCCTCGGAGCAGTCCCCAGTGCGCTCGGGCCGGTGGGAACCGGCGGCCCGGCTCAGCGGGGGGCAGGTGGGTCTGTCCCCATAGGCAGGTGCTTCCGGTTGGGGTTTGTCGCGGTTTCCCAATAGTCCCGTCATTTGCGGGCTCGTTGGGAAAGCAGGGCCGAGGACTTGATCCTGAGATCGGAAGGGACCCAGGGGTGGGGTGCAGGCGGCGGTGAGGGGGTCAGACAGCTCAAGGGCGAAGGATGGGTGTCTGGGAGGCAGGGATGGCACCAGCGCTCCGCCATATGGACACTGGCCGAGGGTCTGTGCTTTGGGTGTGGGTGTAAGGGTGGCAGGGGGTACCTCAGGTGGCAGCACTTATAGGACTGAGTTTTTGGGAGAGGGAGAGTTAGTCTTCCAAGTCTGGCCGGAATGGATGAATGAATGACCTTCTTCATTACCAGGCTTGGAATTGGGAGGGGCCTTCCAGGGTTTTGGTGGCACCCTTTTCCCTTTTTCTGCGGTGACAATTGGATCTCTCTCAAGCTGGGTTGGGTCTTAGCAGTCTTGGGGTGTCATATTTATCTGGGAGAAAGGCAGGCCAGGAATGTGGGAACCTGGGGCAGGGGAGTGGGGCAAGTCCTGGCCCAGCCAAAGCCCCCATGGACTGGTCTGGCCTGGTCTCAGCCTCCTTGGGTAGGTCTGGGTTTTGGCTTTGACCCCGCCCTGTCCCGCCCTACCTGGTGGACTGGGAGGCTCCCTGTGTAGGTATGTGGAGGGTTTGAACTCCAAACATGGTCTCTGCTGACTGTAAACACCTGGGGGATAGGGGCTGTGGGGTCTGGACTTCTCTCCCAGGCACCAGCCTTCAGGGCAGCCTGCTCTGGAGCTTGTTCAAACAGGCTGCAACCCCTACCCCTGGTCTTGTGTGCTCTCTGCTCCCAGGGTGCTTCCAGGCATGCCCTCTGCCTGGCCACCTGGGGGTTGCGGTCAGCTAGCCTTGATTGAATTCCTCCAGTGTTCAGGCACTGGGGAGGCACCGATGGAACTCACATTTCTGCTGTCACCACTTGCTCCTGAAGCCTGGAGCTGGCCCACTGTGCTCTTTTTCCACACTCCACTATTTCTGTCAGCAGGAGCCTCCCCTCTCCATCCAGAATTTACACAGCTTTCAGGTGGAGCCTGGCCAGCAGGGTTCTGGAAGTTACCAAGAGCAAGGGGTCCCTGGCCCAGTACTTGCCTGCTTAGTTCTGGGGCCCGCCAGCTCCCTTGCCCACGCGGACCTCTGTGGCCCTACAGGAGCCACCTTCTCACTTGGCCAGTGGGGTTGACTTGTGACTTCGTTTGTCCCTGTAATGGCGCTTTCTCCAAGATTTGTCATCTTCTGTGTCTGCCCCCTGGTATTTGAAGAAGTGCTTTGGGTTTTGGTGTAGCCCGCAGGCTGACCCCAAGCCCTGCTGAGCTCCCAGCCTAGCCTGCCCAGCCTGTGGCCGAAAGAGGGCCAAGCATGGCTTTCGGGACCCCGGACCCTCCACCCCCACCTCACACTCCAGCTTCCCTTTTTTCTTAGTTTATGACAGAAGTCCTGCTGATTTTTTTCTTCATCATGTCTTCCATGAAGATGTCAGTTGCTCCTTTTCCGTATTTTCTGTGACTTCCTCCCTGCCCTGCCCGTCAGCACCTCAGATTTGGTCTTGTGTTCCTGGAACTGCCTCCTGACTTTTCCTGACTCCACTGTGTCATCCCCTCGATCTATCATTGCCGAAAGGTCCTCTTTCCTGAACCCCATCAGGCTTGGCCTGTGGAGCTGGTGGCTTTGGCCTTCCTGGAAATCTGCTGCTGCCCTGCGCCTGGCTGGGTCAGCTGCTGTCACTCAGGCTCCGGACATTCCTCCCTGCTTCTTCCCTTTGTTCCCCTTTTTTTTGTCCCCCCCCCAGCCATGTGATTTCCCTGCTGCCCTCTGTAGCGCAGGGCCTCGTTCACTTCCTGCCTCTGGTGGCGCTGGCCTCACTGTGTTCTCCCTGATGTCACGGGGTCAGCCTCCCACCCACAGGTGAAAGCTGCGGCACTGGTCACCCTCACACCATGAGGCAGCCTGACACGGTGCTGGGACTGCAGCAGGGCCTTCCACGGTGCTGGCTGCCAGAAGAGTTCCAGAAGCCTCCTGAAGATAGGCCCTGAGCCCCAGGCAGGAGGTGCTGGACGTTCAGGCATGGCGCTGCCGGGAGGGCCTTGGGCACTGTGGAGGAGCCATGCAAATCCCTCTGCCTGACCCTGCCTCCCTCCAGTCACTCCCCACCCAGCCTGACCAGCACAGCTTTGCCCAGGCTTCCCCCTGAAGCCTTACCCCAGCACCTGCTACCACCCTCCTCCCTCTGCCATAAAGCCTCTGCCCCATCTCCAGGAACAAGCTTCCGTGCTTGGGGGTTGCGGTGTCTACCTGCCTTGGAGTCTGCTGCAGGGCAGAGCCCATCCGATTTCACTCCTCGGCACTGGCCACAGAACAGGCATCTTTCATGGCCCAAATAGGGGAATAAAACGCGCAGGAACGGCAGCTCTTTACCTCCCTCCCTGTGGAGCGGGCCAACTGTTGTCGTCCTCACCCCCTAATGACGGGCCCAGGGCCCCTCAGTCAGCAGCTGTGCTGGCCCCGAGGACATTTGTGGCTCTCCACTGCTCTGTGTCAACATCACCTTCGCTTTCAAGGACACAGGCCAAGCCCAGGAGTACATGGGGGAGGCAGCATTTCTTGGGGGAGGTGGGTGGGCTTCAGAGTCCCATCTGCCTTACCTGTTACTACCCGTGGAGTCTCTGGGCCCCTGGGGGAGTGCTGTGCTGCAGCCTTGTGGCCAGGCTGGGTGTTGGGTCCCTGAGCAGACCCTAAAGTGCTGCCTTTATGGCAGAGGTACAGCCAGTTGACAAGATGCCAGCCCTCTCAGTGGCATGCTCAGGGTCAGGAGTGGGGAAGCACTGGCCTGGGAGCCCAGAACCTGCCTGGTCGGCTCCTCCTGGCCCTGCGTCACACCTTACCAAGCACACAGCAAGCCACAGGAGGGACCACACCCTCTGGCCCACAGCTGCTCTGCCAACGGGTTGTCCCTGGGCAGATCCTGGCCTGCCTCCTCTAGGCCGCTGCACTCTTTCAGGCCTTTCCTGATTGGGGTTCCTCCACTCCTTGTGGGATGGAAGGTACCCTGAGCCTTACCACCTTGAGCCTGGGGCCCAGCTGCCTTCTCCCATGCTGCCTGACCTGTCCTGGCTCAACCTTTCAGGTCTTGCAGCTGCAGCTGAGGCCCCTTGAGAGTATGAGGCCATTGCAGTGGGCTGTGGGGCTGATGAAGAGGGGATTCATGGTAGAAGAGGCCCTGGAGAGCAGAGGAGCCTCTGCTGGAGGAAGTGTTAAAATGCCTTTGAGATGGGTCTCAGCTAGAGGGAAGCAGCTGGGGCATGGGAACGCACCATCTCGGGGGCCTCTGCTCTCAGCCAGGTGCCTTGTACAGCTCCCAGGGCCCCAGGCTCACCTTGTCTCCCTCCTGCAGCCCTGGGTGCCGCCTATGGCACAGCCAAGAGTGGCACGGGCATCGCAGCCATGTCTGTCATGCGGCCAGAAATGATCATGAAGTCCATCATCCCTGTCGTCATGGCTGGCATCATCGCCATCTATGGCCTGGTAGTGGCCGTCCTCATCGCCAACTCACTGACTGATGACATCACCCTCTTCAGGTGAGCTGGGTGCCCCCAGCCCAGGGGAGGCCACTCCAGGGCCTGCTTGGTGGGCACTAACACCTGTGACTCCTCTTTTCTAGGAGTTTCCTGCAACTAGGCGCAGGCCTGAGCGTAGGCCTGAGTGGCCTGGCGGCTGGCTTTGCCATTGGCATCGTGGGGGACGCTGGCGTGCGGGGCACTGCCCAGCAGCCCCGGCTCTTCGTGGGCATGATCTTGATCCTCATCTTCGCCGAGGTGCTGGGCCTCTACGGCCTCATTGTCGCCCTCATCCTCTCCACCAAGTAGCCCTGCAGCAGGTTCCCCAAATCTCATGTAAAGACCCCTTTCATTCCAGAAGAACAGCCCGACTCGCACGCCCGGGGCGCCCCCAGTAGCTGGTCTTGTACATGCGCAGTGTCTTAGTGCCCGTGGTCCGTCGCTCCCAGCCTTGCCCCCAGCTGCCCCGCGTGTGGACATGTGGCTGCCCCGTCCCCCAGGCCCTGGCCAGGGCGGATGCCGGCCTCTGGCCCCACCTGCCCCCCTAGAGTGCCCTGTGCCTACGGATGAATTAGAGCTGTCATTTTCTCTTCACTGGATGTTTATTTATAAAAGATTTGACCTGTTCATGCGTCTGCGGAGCTGCCCTCGTGTTCCCTCCATTTAGTAGCCGTAGCTAGAGCGCTGCCTCGTGGGTTTTCGTGTGCTGAGACTCCCCTGGATGTAGCGGCCCTGCCCTCCGCTCTGGGCGCCCGGGGCCCGGGGGGCGGCGTGCAGGGGCCCCGGGGCCCGGCGCAGAGCTGTGTCCAATAAAGTTCTCGGATGTGACTGGAGGCTTGTGTCTCGGCGGGTCGTGTGGGGCCCTGGCTCGCGGGAGGGGGCGGCCCGCGGGGTCACTGCCGGCGCTGGCCGTCACGTGGGCGGCCGGGCCTCTCGTCACGTGCGCGCCGTGGTCACGTGCGCGCCGCGGTCAGCTGAGCGTCACGTGCTTCGGGCTCGGCGGCTCAGGATGCGCGGGGGCCGGGACGCGGCGGCTCCGGTGCTGCGCTTCACCAACTGCCGCCTGCTGCGCGGCCGGAGGCTGCTCGGGTGGGCGCGGGGCCCCGGGCCGGGGGCTGCTCGGGTGGGCGCGGGGCCGGGGGCTGCTGGGGTGGGCGCGGGGACCGGGGGCTGCTCGGGTGGGCGCGGGGGCGCGGGGGCCCCGGGTGTCGCGCGGAGAGCGGGGCAGGCCGGCTCGCCGACCCCCTGCCGCTTGTGCGCAGGGAGGATCTGTGGGTTCGTGGGGGCCGAATTCTGGACCCGGAAAAGCTATTCTTTGAGGAGCGGCGCGTGGCCGACGAGCAGCGGGACTGCGGGGGCTGCATCCTGGCGCCCGGCTTCATCGACGTGCAGATAAATGGTGCGGCGGGGCGCGGGGACCCGGGGGAGGGCCCGGGAGCCTCGTACGATCCCTTTTCTGTGGCCGCAGGCGGATTTGGCGTCGACTTCTCTCAGGCCGCAGAGGATGTGGGTTCGGGGGTGGCGCTGGTGGCCCGGAGGATCCTGTCGCATGGAGTCACCTCCTTCTGCCCCACTCTGGTCACGTCTCCACCCGAGGTTTATCACAAGGTGAGCTCAGATTTGGCATCTCAAGCCAGGGGTTCCACCCAGCGCCCCTGCCCCAGCACGTTCCTTGGCTCTGCACTGGCCCTGCTGCACCTGTCTTCTCTGCCTTCCAGGTGTGGCTGGCCCTGGCCCTGGTCCTCTACCCACTCTCTCCTATTTGCTGCCTCAGCACCTTTACCTGCCAGACGCTTCCCCACCTGGCCATCTCCTTGACCAAGGTCCCTAGGGACTTTGTTTCCCCATTCAAGAGTGGCCCCTCAGGTTTATCTTCCCCAGCCTGTCTCTGGCATGTGATTCAGCTGGCCACACCTTCCAGAAAACTCTCCCATCATCTCCCTGAGGGTGTCCTGGTGCTGCCCTCACTTGCCTAACCCCCCCTCCCCCCGACTTTCTCTTCCTATCTAGAAGTCCCAGGATTCGGTTTTTCAAAAATTCCTTTCTGTGCAGGTTTTCCAGTTTCAACTTTTTGCCTCTTTTCTTACCTTGTCAAGTTCTCAGCGTATCTTCTCCTGGGTAACTTGAGAATGGGCTGCTGCCGTCGTGCCTCTTTACCCTTTAGTGGCTAGCAGGGTACTTCCTGCAAGCGCAGGCCTTTTCTGAGGTGGCCGTGATACAGTTACTAAGTGTGGGAGTTAACCCTGTTACGGCACTCGAACCTGCCACCTGTGCTCCAGTTTTGTCACCTGTCCTGGTGGCACCCTCCATAGCATGTCCTTTTGCCCCAGGATCAGTATTGTGTTTCTCCGGGTCGCTGGTGCGCTTTGGCCCCTGCAGGGCCTCCTGGGTGGGAGGAGGCAGAAGGCACTGTGGTGGGTGCAGTGTGTGTTCTGGGTCTGGACTCCTGACTTCATGGACTGGCTGGGAGGTTTAAGACAAATCCGACTTGTCTGAGTCTCAGTTTCGCCAAGCCTAAAGTGAGAGCCATAGCATCCCTCTCCTAGGGTTGTCGGGCACACAGCAATATGCTTGGCACGTATTAAGTGCTTTGTAAACGTCAGCTCTGGACCTCTTTCTGGAAACGCCCCTGGCTCTCCCACCACAGAGTCGACAAGCGAAAAATCAAACTCATCTTCCTGCTGCAAACTGGCATCTCGTTTTGCGTTTTCTCTGATTCCCCTTCCTGCCTGTGCCCGGGGCACGTTCCCTCTCATGCCCCCAAGCCCCCACCTGGACCGCCTTCGCTTTGGTCCGTCTGCCGAGCCGCCTGGTGCCTCCTGGCCCACCGTCTCCAGCAGCACAGTCCGCAGTGATCACGCTGTTGGGTTTCTTTCCTCGGCAGAAGTTTCTTGTGGGTAAAAGGTATCTTAAGCTCTTTTCCGGGAGGCAGAGAGTGAGCTGGTGGATGGTAGAGGTCGTGGAGGATTTTGGATTGGAGAGGTTTAATAGCCGCTTAGAAACTGGAGAACTGGTTTTCTGGGTGTCCCTTTCTCCTCCACCACTGGCCCCACCTTCCTCCAGGGCCCACCCACGCTGTGTGCACTTGGCACTTGGCTTGCCAGCTCACTTGTCTGTGAGGACCATCTGGAGTCTCCTACTCTAACCTTGCCCTTTGCTCTCCTAGAAGGCAGATTGGATCTCAGTGTCTCCCCAGGGTGGCGCCAGGCCCTTTGCCTCTGGCCCCACCCACCCTCTCCACAGTGACTTCTCCAGCTTGCCTACCTTGCTTGTGGCTCATTCCGTTCACTTCCAGGTTATTGTTCATTCTGTTTTCTCTTGTTTTCTCTTGGAATACCCAACTTTGGAAAGTTGGTTAGAAGTTTCCAGAGCTGAGGGGAGGGGACTGGGGACTTACTGCTTAATAGGGACAGAGGTTATATTTGGGGTAATTAAAAGATTTTGTTATGTGGTGATGGTAGGACAGTAGTGTGTCATTAGTACTACCGAAGATTGTGTACCTAAAACCAGTCAAGATGGCAAGTTTTGTTTTGTTTTTTAAAGATTTATTTATTTATTTATTTATGCCCCCCTTGCTGCTTGTGCTCGCTGTGTCCATTTGCTGTGCGTTTCTCCGTGTCTACTTGTCTCCCTCTGTTGCGTCATCTTGCTGCGTCAGCTCACCACGCCGCACGGGCTGGCTTGCCTTCACCAAAGATGGCAAGTTTTATGGCATGTGTGTGTTACCACAGTTTGAGAAAATAAAATAAGAAAACATAAAAACTCAATCCTGGAAATACTCTGCCATTACCTTCTTTTCAATTATTCCCCTCACCCCACCCCCATGGCTCCCTCATCTGTTTGCTTGTTGTCTACTCACTGTTGTTGTTGTTTGTTGTTGTTCATCTGCTTGTTTTTTCTTTTGGAGGCATTGGGAACAGGACTTGGGACCTCCCATGTGGGAGGCAGGTGCTCAACTGCCTGAGCCTCATCCGTTCCTTGCTTGTTTTTTATTTTTTCTTGCTGTCTTGCTTATTGTGTGCACATTTTTTTTTTTTCATTGTCTGCTAGCTGTTTTGCTTTTTGTCTGCTCATTGTTTGTCTTGTTTAGGAAGCACCAAGAACCAAACCCAGGACCTCCCATGTGGGAGGCGGGTGCCCAACTGCCTGAGCCACATCTGCTCTGTTATTTTTCTAAATTGTTTTTTTTTTTTTTTTTTTTTTAAAGATTTTATTTATTTATTAATTTATACCCCCCATGCTGCTTGTGCTCGCTGGGTCAGCTAACCACGCCGTGCGGGCGGGCCTGCCTTCACCAGGAGGCCCCGGGAACTGAACCCAGGGCCTCCCATATGGTAAACGGGAGCCCTACTGATTGAGCCACAGCCGCTTCCCACTAAATTGGTTTTTATATTAAGTGCAAGTTACTTCATTAACACAATAACTAAAATAACCATAAATCTGCTTTGGTCTATGATTATACCTCTTCCTCTTTCCCTATCATTGTTTTTTCAGTGTTTAGTGAGGTTGTCCAGCCACGTGCCTTGGTAGGAAAAGCAGCAGCCTGGGGTTGCCGTCTGTTTCCCATCCCAGGGATAACCACTCCTGAATACTCGGCTGGGTCTTTGGGAACTTGTCTCCACATCTCTAAAACATATTTGGATTCCTACTCGATTTTCCCATTTAGGGCAACTTTCATTTGCTGCCCAGGAGGAGAGGTGAGGATTAGTTCTCTTTCAGCACCTTGGGTCCTTGACCTGTGCTTATGGCTGGGCAGCCGCAAAGATGAGTCTTCAGGACTGTGTGGGGACCCCGCCATGGCACGTCCTCACCCCCCTGGCTGTGTCCTGGGAGTTGCTGCTCTGTGTTTGCTAATCCGCCCCCAGACTTCTGGCCAGTTGTCCTGCTCTCCTCTCAGGACACAGAGTCCCAGCAAGGGTTCTGTCATTGTCCTCTCTCCAAGGATGCCCTTGGGATCTGTTGTCTGCAGGACCTGCTGCCTGTGCCGTGGGCCGAGCTGCTGTGGGAACTCCTTCCCCTTGCCTGGGGTGCCCCCTGTGCTGGTCTCTTGGGTCCTGTCTGCTGCGTATTCCTCTTTCCTGGTTTGCACCTTCATTTTGGTGGAGTACATCTTCCAGCAGCTTCCAGAGAAAGGGGACATGAGAGGTAGATTTTTCGGAACCTCGCAGGTCTTCATCTTGGCTGCTGGCTTGGCTGGGTGGAAGTTCTAGTTTGGACACCGTTCTCCTCCAGAGTTTTAAAGGCATTTCTGTGTTATTTTTTAATCTGCAGGGCTGTTGATGAGACGTCGGAAGCTGTCTGACTCCAGTCCTTTGTGTGTGAGCTGTGTCTTCTCTCTTGAAGTTGTGGGGTCTGTCTTTGCTCCTGTGTTCTGAAATCTCAGGAGGACATGCTGGGGGGTGGGGACTCTGCATCCCTCTTCGGGTCCTGTTGATCTGGAAACTCAGGTTTTTGTTTCATTTTCATGTGTAATTTTCTCCTAAGTTTTGCTATTGTCTCTTTTTTGTTGCTGCTGGGCGTCTTGGACTGTGTGTTTAATTTTTGGTTCTTGTTTTCTTTCTCTACTGACTTTACTTTCTGGATGCTTCCCCAACATTTATCTTCCAGTTTCTCTATGGGGTTTTTCATCTTGGTGCATTCCTATTTTTACTTTTGAGGAGTTTATTTTCTCTCGAGTTCCTTTTTTATTAACTCCTGTTCTTGTTTCACAAGCACAAGACCTCTTCCTGCCCCGAGGGTACTAAAGCTGGCTCTCTGCACCCCCAGCTGCTTCATCTGTTGGTCACTGTGGTCGCTGTCCTTCCTCTAGAGGGTGTCCCCAGATGCTGGCTGAACCTCGGCCGTCTGCTCTGGCCTGCTGGGGGCACCCAGGCTGAGAGGGGCTTCCTGGGGAGATTCTGAGGTCAGGATCTCTGGGTCCTTTCTCACGGGCTGGTCAGATTCCCAGGGAAGACTCTGCAGTCTGTCATAGAGGGAGCTGGCCTGGTAAGAGCTGTGTGGCGGCACGGTGCAGTTAGGAAGCATTTCCCCTCATTGCCCAGTTGTCTGGTGGGGCTCCTTGTTGGACCCCAGCCCAGGCTCCCGGGAGGTCTGCACCTTTTCCACTGAGTCACCCTCCCAGACAGGCCGTGTGCCTGCTTGTCTATCTCCCGGTGTCCGTCTACTCTTCCCTGGTCTCTATGTCCTGCTGGGTTCAGGCCTTTGAAACGTCCCTTTGCATTCACCTGGGGCCAGCCATCTTTGTCTCAGGGAGTGCTTTCATCATCTTCTGGGCCCCTGGGAGGTCTCCTCCCGGAAGCCTGCCCTCCCCCATCCCCACTCCCCTCCCCGTGCTGTAGGGGGCTGTCGGGCCTGCTTGTCATCTCTGCAAAGCAGAACTGTCACTTCTTGTACGACACTTGTCACCTCCCTAATTGTGTCCAGGCTCAGGACACCATGGGCCAGGAGGTCTGCCCGAGCCCCCACCTCAGGCAGCAACTATTCAGAGTGCGCTGTGCTCTGCTCTCGGCCCCCGCTCTGCCTCTCCCCACTTCCTCTGGCCTCGCTCCCTCCTGCTGCCCGCTTGGGTCCTGGGCCCCTGCGGGCTCCACCCGCTGTGGCCTAGCAAGGGCTGCTCTCTGTTGGGGCTGTGTGCCCACCTTCTGACACCTCAGGGGGCTGGGCTGGATGCTGGGCCCCGAACTCTGACCTTGGCTGGGCTGTGACCTTCGGGTGCTGGGCCGTGGGGGACAGGGCTTTAACAGCTGGTTCCCCCCAGGTCCTTCCTCAGATCCCCGTGAAGAGTGGTGGTCCCCATGGGGCAGGGGTCCTCGGTGAGTGGCTGACCCCCTCCCCGCCCCTGCGAGGCTCCTCGGGAGCCCTGGGGAGGGAGCGAGGCAGGGGGGCACAGCGGGGGTGCCTGCTGGAGCACCATCTGCTGCCCTCCCCCAGGGGTGCACCTGGAGGGCCCGTTCATCAGCCGGGAGAAGCGGGGCGCGCACCCCGAGGCCCACCTGCGCTCCTTTGAGGCCAATGCCTTCCGCGACGTGCTGGCCGCCTACGGGCCCCTGGACAACGTGCGTGTCGTGACGCTGGCCCCCGAGTTGGGCGGAAGCCGCGAGGTGATCCGCGAGCTGACGGCCCGCGGCATCTGCGTGTCCCTAGGTGAGGGGCTGGCCCGGGGCTGGGCGGGGCCCGGGTGCAGGCAGGGCCTGCGTCCCCATTGCCGTGGCCCACAGGACACTCGGTGGCCGACCTGCGTGCGGCGGAGGCGGCGGTGCAGAGTGGGGCCAGCTTCATCACGCACCTCTTCAATGCCATGCTGCCTGTGAGTCAGGTCCCAGCCCCCGGCAGGCAGGCGGTCCCCGGGGGGTCCTGCTGCCACTTACCCTGTCCCCGCCCCGCCCAGTTCCACCACCGCGACCCGGGCATCGTGGGGCTCCTGACCAGCGACCGACTGCCCCCTGGCCGCCACATCTTCTACGGGATGATCGCCGACGGCATCCACACCAACCCCGCGGCCCTGCGCATCGCCCACCGGGCCCACCCCCAGGGTGAGCTGCCAGGCGGGGGATGGGGGGCGGCAGGGCAGGCGGGCAGGTCCTCACGGCCCTCCTCCACAGGGCTAGTGCTGGTCACTGACGCCGTCCCTGCCCTGGGTCTGGGCAATGGCCGGCACACGCTGGGGCAGCAGGAGGTCGAGGTGGATGGGCTGACGGCTTACGTGGCAGGTGAGTCCCCTCTGTCCCCAGGCTGTCACCCGCAGTCTCTTGGTCCCGCTGTGGTGGGAGGCAGTCCCCCCCCCATGGTACGCAGCCCCCGGCCCGCCTGAGCCGGCCCCCTCTGCGCCAGGCACCAAGACGCTCTGCGGCAGCATCGCCCCGATGGACGTCTGCGTCCGGCACTTTCTCCAGGCGACGGGTCAGTGAGCTGGGCTGGGGTGGAGGAGGGCGCATCTGGAAGCAGCCTGCAGCAAGGTGGGGCCTCGCCTGCCCCACGTCTGTCGGGGCGCACGGGGCCCAGCTCAGAGCCCTGCCCCCACGGGATTCACGGCAGGGGAGGGGGCGGCCAGAAAGCCTTGAATCCGGGTGACGCGGCCGTGAAACGAGGACCCAAGTGCAGAAGGCGCCCAGAGAAGGCCCTGTGCCTACTACCTGGGGGCGTGTGTCTGGGTCCTGGGGGCAGCAGGACGTGGCCAGGCACAGAGCTGGAGGGGGTGGCAAAGCCGCTGGTCTCAGGCTGTGCAGGGGTCCCTCGGGGGTCGGGCACAACTGGGGGAAGGCCCGGGACTGGGGCGTCATCCCACAGGCCAAGGCACCAGGTCCAGCTCTCTGGGCAGAGGCTCGGGAGGGGGACGGCGGGAGGCCACAGACCTGGCGGGCTTGTATTGTTGGAGTGGGGTGGGGGCGGGGAAACTTGCAGTGCTGCAAGCGCCCCTGGGCAGGGGCAGCAGTGGGGTCCTCAGAGCCTTGGCGTGCTGCAGAGTCCTTGTCCCTGCCCCTGCAGTCCAGATCCGTGGCCTCAGGTACTGTGGGGCTGGGGGTGGTGGGCGCTCCGGAAGCAGTGGGGCCAGGGGATCGCCACGACCTGTGTGTCCTAAGCAGGCTGCAGCGTGGAGTCGGCCCTGGAGGCTGCGTCCCTGCACCCTGCCCAGCTGCTGGGCCTGGAGAAGTGCAAGGGGACGCTGGACTTTGGTGCCGATGCAGGTGAGCTGCTGAGGGGGTGCTGGGCAGCCTTCGCCCTACACAGAGACCCAGGCAGGCAGGTGGGCATCTGCCCCAGTTCTCTGCCCCTGGCCGGCCCTGCCTGCCCACCAGCCTCAGCCTGGCTCCCTTTCTCGCATCTGGGCGAGGGGCTGCTGGCGCGCCGGCCCCCGGGCCTGACTGCTTGGAGCTGGAGCTCCTGGTTCCAGACCTGTATGTCCGTCTGTCTGACAGGCCAGGGGCCATGCTTTCTCCAGCATCCGGGCCGTGAGGGATGGCAGGAGCCGGGTGGTGGGCCATGGTCCCACCCTGCTCCCCTCTCACAGCCGACTCCCACCCAGATTTCGTGGTGCTGGACGACGCCCTCCGTGTCTGCGCCACATACATCGCCGGCGAGCTGGTGTGGCAGGCAGAGGCAGCCGGGCAGTGACCGGGGACCGCGCTGGAGAGGACGCCAGCCCTGCCGGACGTGTCGGGCCCGGGCAGCGGGCTGTCAGGGAGCTGGTCTCCAGGGCGCCAGGGAGCAGGCCTGCTGCGCCTGCAGCCGACGCCCACTGCCTGCCGCCACCCCGCAGGCGATGGGGCGCAGGGTCCTGCATAAACATGCGCCCGCGGACCAACGCTTTGTCTTGAGTTTTGTTTCCATTCCAGCAGGGCGGGCCCGATGCCCTGGGCCTCCTGGGGTCCGCAGTGGGTTTTGGGGTAGGAGTCGCATTCCCGCTCTTGGGCCCAGGGTTGCAGACGGGATCTCTCTGCTAGACCGCTGGGTCTAAAGTCTGCAGCTCCGAGAGAAGAAGCCAGGGCGACTCCAAGGGCTTGAGGGGAGTCAGCAGAGGTGGGGAGCTCCCTGGTCAGGAGGGCGAAGAGCCGGGGGGAGGCAGTCTGGGGACCAGGAAGGGCCCTGAGGAGCGGGAGTGGAGACCTTCTGGATGTGGGGAGGGATTCCTCCCAGTGACAAGACTTGTCTGGGGGCTGCAGGAGCAGGGGGTTCACAGCACTGACTGGGGGTCTCGAGCTGGTGCGCTTGCTCGGCACCATTGAGTTGGGGGGGCAGAGTGGAGACTGCAGCCCCTGTTCTGGGTCTGGGGTGCGGCGGCCCAGGCCCCCCAGGCTGGGCCCAGGCCTGCCTGAGTCTGTGCGCCATTCTCCTCCCAGGAACCTCTCTTCTGCAGCGCCTCCCAGTCCGTGGGTTCACTTCTGTGTCGAGCTGGGAGGTGGGCAGGACCTGGGAGGCCCCACTTGGCTCTGAGCTCAGCTGTGATGCGGGGGTGGGGGGGGGGTGGGGGTGGGGGTCTGGACCCAGGTTTGGGGTGGTGGCTGGATTTTCTCTGCAGTTTGGTCCTGGGGCAGGGGCCTTTCCCAATGCAGTGGGATGCAGATGGGTGTTTCAAAACAGGCTAGCATGTGGCGCGGTGCCCCCCACCTCTGCGGCAGAGCCCACTGAGGGCAGCGCCTGGGGCTCTGAGGTGAGGGCCCCTGATTGGGCACCATCCACCTTGTTTCAAGTGTTTATCACCTGGGAAGAGCAGCTCTGAGCCACGGCTGGCAGAGGGGCCCAGAGCCCAGCTCAGGAAAGCCGGGAGCCCGGCCTTGCGGGCACAGTGGCTGCCTGCAATCAGGCAGCGGGGTCCAGCATGCTACCCACCCTCCTGTGTGGCACTCAGTGCAGGGCCTGTCCCCATGGGCTCACCACAGCGAGGGGCCTGCGCTGGCTCCTCCGTCCTCTGCCACGAAGCGAGAGGTGGTGTGTGTGTCCTCTCATTTTCAGAGAGCTGGGGACCTCTGCGGGCCCCACTCAGCTCCTGCCATCCTGCCTCTGGATGAGGGGCAGCTGTTGAGGGGTGGTCCGTGAAGGCTCCCAGCGGGAGTCCTGGGAAGAGCTCGCTGCACACCAAGCCCAGAGGCAGGCAGCTTGCTGTGACAGCCACCCTGCTGGGGGTGGGGGTGGTTAGTGGGCCCTGGGGAGGGGGCTGGAGGTTGGGGAGGGTGGGTTGAGCCTGGCCTGGCCCACTGTGGGAGTTGGGATTTTATTCCAGGCCTGGGGTGGGTGGGCGCTATTTCCAATGAACCTTGGGGTTGCCGCGTGGGCAGAGGCCATGGGGCCTGTGGAGGGAGAAGACCGCCAGGGGCCAGAGACAATGGAAGTGAAGGTACACGTCCGTGGTGTGGGGGTAGGCAGAGGGGTGAGGGGTGGGGGGTGGCACCACCTGGCTGCCCGCGTTCTCCGGTGGTCCCCGGGTGGGTGGCTGGGGGCAATGGGCATTCACCGAGATGGAGAGAGAGAGGGTGGGAGCCAGGCCGAGGTGCCCCGGAGCCATCCTGGCAGGTGGGATGGGTACCGGGGAGCTAGCACGGCCGCGGGCGGGTTTGCGGGCTCTTCCCGGGCGTGGGGGTCGCGGCGTGGTGTAGACAGCGCCTGGGCCAGCAGCGGGGCAGGGGCGCCCGGCTCCGCACCTGCTGTCCGCGGCGCCGTGCGGGGACCAGAGCCACCTGGCGGCCAGGCCCGGGGGTGCGGGGGGCCGCGGCCTGGAAGCTGACTCGCGTGGCCTGAGCCAGACCGACGTGGCGCCGGGGCTCTGCCTCTCGAGGCCTCGTAGGGTGCGCGCCTCGTGGCGGGGCCCCTGCGGGGCCCTCGGGCCGGGAGTGATTCCTCGGGAGGTTCAGGGTCCCCGAGGCCGAAGGAGCTCGGCCAGGGAGAGGGAGGGTGCGGGGAGCCAGACGCCGAGGGGCGGCGGGCGGGGCCGAGCCCGCCTCGGTCCTCTCCCGTTCGGCCCCGCCGCGAGCCCGAGGCCCGGCGGCGCGCGGCTTCCCGGGGCCGGAGCTCTGCTGCGGGCCGGCGGAGCTGCCCCGGGGAAGGAAGGGGCCGAGCAGGCCGCGCAGGGGCGCCTCGGCGCCTCCCCCCGCGTTCTTTAGCCCCCGCGTCCCTGCCCCGCGCGCTGGCGCTGGCTCCCGGCCCGCGTCCTCCCAGTGCCTCTTCGGGCCCCGCCGCAGCTCGGAGCGGGTCCGGGATTTGGGGTCCGGGTCCCAGAGTGGGTGCGGCCTGGGGCGCGGCACCCAGACGGGTGAGGGAAGGGCAGCTCCGCCCCGCCCCACCCCAGGGGCGCATCCCTACCTCCCACTCTTCCACGCCTCCGGTGCTCCGCGCACCTCCCGGGCCCTCTCTGCCGTCTCCCAAGACTGTCGCCTCTGGGCTTCGGCCTTTCCCCCCCGCCCCCAGCTGTGATTGCCGCCTAGGCGCCCGGGGGCTGCGCTCCAACCCGGCGCGCTGCCTTTCGCCGTTTGGCGTCCTTGCAGCGGTCGCGTGCCTCTGCGCTGCTGCTTTTTCTCTTGACGATGTGAAGTGGCGAGTCCCCGTCGCCAGGACGCGCGCGTTGTCTCACTTCTAAGAAGGTTCTGAGAAGGGGAGTGGCTGTGGCTCCAGCGGTTGAGCGCCTGCTTCCCACACGGGAGGTCCCGGGTTTGGTTCTCAGGTGCCTCAAAAACAAGCAAAGGAGCTGCTGTGTCCCAGTGGACTCCCCACATACCAGGCCCAGGCTTTAATCCCTGCCTCTTATCTCAAAAAAAGAAGAAGAGAAGGCTCTGAGGAGGCCACGTGGCTGTCCTTGCCACCCTAGCCAGGCTCCCCCCGCCCTGGACACTCGTGCCAGGAACTCTGGGCTCCCCGTACCTACAGGGGAAAGGGAGCTCGGGGCGGATACGCCTCACGGCCCAGCGGCTCTGCTCTCGGGGGGCCACAGCTGGGCCAGGGCGGGGTCTCCTGCAGGAGTGCCTCTTGCTGCGGGAACAAGTCACCACTGACTTAGTGACTTAAAACAACGCCGATCAGCCCCCAGGACTGGGACTTCGCAGTCTGACGCGGTACAGCTGCAGCGGCTTGGGCGCTCTCGTGGAGAGCTCGTTTCCTTGCTCCTCTCCGTGTCCAGAGGCCCCCCGCATTCCTTGGCCGTGGCCCCTTCCATCTCCAAAGCCAGCATGGCCAGTCGAGGGGTTTGGGCTGCCCACGGGCATTGCCCTGACACTGCCACTTCCTGCCTCCATCCTTGTTTTTTCCTAAGATTCTTATTTTATTTGTTTTTCCCTGCTCCCCAGCCCAGAGTTGTCTTGGCCCTCGCTGTCTGCTCTCTATGTTCGTTGCGTACTCTTGCACTGGGAACTGAACCCAGGACCTCCCACGTGGGAGGGAGGCTCCCATTGGCTTGAGCCACCTCCGCTTCCCCCTCTTCCACCCACCCATCAGTCTCCCCACTCACCCTTCCATCTCTCCACCCATGCATCTCCAGCAAGACACATGGGGATCCTCAGGCATGGCGACCCTGGACTTTCGGGGACCATGACCTGCCTTTCTGGCGAGCCCCTGGTCTCCCACCCGGGTGTGTACTAAGTGCTCCGCCCGCCTCCCCTTCTGCCTGCCTCTGGTCTGTTCTCCAGACCCCACCAAGGGGCTGCAGGCATAGTCTGGGGGCACCAGCTGCGCCGTGAGTCTTGCCTGCTCCGTTCCTGGCTTTCCAGTTCCATGCTTTCTGCGGGCAGCGCCTCCAGAGCTGCGGACCTGGCCTGCCTCTTTGCCCCTCTCCCTCCGTGAGTCATAGCAGGTTTGGAATCCTGAGTCTGTGCAGGAGTCGCTGTGGTTACCAGCCTCCAAGACGGCCCCCTCCTGGGATTCCCAGCTGCGTGGTCCCCTCCCACACTGAACCAGGGTTGGATTGTGAGGTCCACATATTAGGGAAGATCTGGCAGTAGGCGCTTCGCTTCCCAGAGCAAGTTGTAAAAAACACTGCAGGGAGCTGCTGTAGCTCAAGTGGCTGAGCACCGTACCACATACAAGGTCCCGGGTATAATCTCCGGTCCAGGCACCTTAAACAAAATAAAAAAGAGCAGATGTGGCTCAAGTAGTTGAGCACCTGCCTTCCACATGGGAGGTTCTTGGTACCTCCTAAAAAAAAAACCAAACAATGAGTAGACAACAAGTAAAAAAAAAACAAGGAGCAGAAACAGACAAGCGGACAATGAGCAAAAAATAAGTAAATAAAGGCACTGCGGCTTCCATCTTGGGCACGCTCCCTTTTGGGGTTGCTTGCTCCGGGGAAAGCCAGCTGCCATGTCATGAGGACATTCAGCCGTGCGCAGAAGCTCAGCGAGCGACCGAGGCCTCCAGCCGGCAGCCTTATGCATGAGCCTCCTCGGAAGTGCCTCCTGCAGCCCCAGTGTGGCTGACAGATGGACCAGAGACCCCGAGCCAGAGAGCTCAGCCGGCCCCTGACCCATGCCAGCCGTGCAATGTAGAAAACCACACAATGTGACACATTGGTTGTATTTAGCCATTAGGGTTTTTTTTTTTTTTTTTGTACATTTAAGAATTGAAAATACAAACAATTAAAAACCAAAAAGTAAACACAGATGAATAAATATATATTAGATACATATAATTTATTTTTATTTTTATTTATTTATTTATTTTTTTAAAGATTTTATCTATTTATTCATTTATCCCCCCCTTGCTGCCTGTGCTCGCTGGGTCAGCTAACCACGCCGTGCGGGCGGGCTTGCCTTCACCAGGAGGCCCCGGGAACCGAACCCAGGGCCTCCCATATGGTAAACGGGAGCCCCACTGATTGAGCCACAGCCGCTTCCCTATAATTTTTTTTTTAATCAATACGTTACACAATATATTTGGTTCACAGTAACTCATTCATACAGTATTTGTCCTTTTGTGTCTTAGCCACTAGGTTACACAGTGAGAGAGAAATGCACTGTGGCTGTGGGCAGCAGGCCCCTTGGTCTCTGAAGCTCGTGTCCCAAGGGTAGTGGAGGCCGAGAGTGAGGAAGGTGTGGGATGGCTCAGGCCAAGTGCAGGCACGGGGCTGGTTGGTGGGGTGCACCTCCCATGGGCCACGTAGATGAGGCAGCTGCCCGGCAGCCCCCAGGGAGTTATGCGGTGGAGTGTGACCTCACAATCTCAGGCCGAGACATCACACTCCCAGTCCAAAGCCACGCCTGGGCCACCAACAGAAGCTCTGGGCAGCGGGAGAGGCAAATAAGAGCCAGGGAGGGCCGTCCCCCAGCTGGGGTGCTGACCAACTGCCCTGAGTCAGGGACGTCACCTCCCCTTGTGCCTGTGGTCCTGGGACAGGCGGCCGGGACCAATCCAGGAGGGGGATCCCCTGCCTCCGCAGAGGTGAGAGGAGCAGGCTGGCCTGGGCTTTGTCTTTTTTTTTTTCAGGAAGCACAGGGAACGAAACCCGGGAACTCCCCTGTGGGAGGCAGGCTCTCAATTGCATCCGCTCCCATGAGCTTTGCACTTGGCTGTCAGTGAGGACTGTCTTTTATCCCCCGACCTTCAGCTGCCCCTCTGTCCCTCCTCGTTCCCTGAGGCTTGCTCAGTCATGGACTCCTGTTGCTCTAATGAGTAGAAGGTTCACCATGTTCCTTTTCCCCAAGGTTTTTTTCCTTCCCTCAATCTCTGTCTCGCTTTTAATTACCCAAGAAATACATGGCTATGCTTTGTTTTTTTTTTTTTTTTTTTATTTTTTTAAAGATTTTATTTATTTATTCATTCATCCCCCCCTTGCTGCTTGTGCTCGCTGGGTCAGCTAACCACGCCGTGCGGGCGGGCCTGCCTTCACCAGGAGGCCCCGGGAACCAAACCCGGGGCCTCCCATATGGTAAACGGGAGCCCCACTGATTGAGCCACAGCCGCTTCCCTATGCTTTGTTTTTGTAAAAAATAACAACAAACATGAATATGAAGAACCCTGCCCACTGCCAGGGGCAAACACTCCTTGTTATTTAGCATGTCTTTCCTTCCAGACCTTTCCATGCAATTGCATGCGTGTTTACATGTATATGGGTTGTTTAAAAACATTTATTGGATCTTTTGATACTTTTTATTCTGCAGCTTGCTTCCTTCACTTTTCTCTTTGACCTCTTTCTTTCTCTGTTAGGGCTTTGTCCTGTTTATGTGGGTGTGTTTCTGTAGCTGCATAGAATTTGCCAGGATGAAGTTACCATAACTTATTTGACCATTCTCTTGTTGATAAATATTTGGACTGTTTCTCATTTTTTCCTGGATATTAAAGCAGTGTTGCCAGAAGCATTCTTGCATACTTTACAAAATGAACGTAAGCCTCTTAGAAATCCTAGCAAGAAGATATGTTCATTTATTTATTTATTTATTTATTTATTTATTTATTTATATATATATATTTTTTTTCAAGATTCTATTTATTCATTTATCCCCCCTTGCTGCTCGTGCTCGCTGGGTCAGCCAACCATGCCGTGCGGGCGGGCCTGCCCTCACCAGGAGGCCCCGGGAACCGAACCCGGGGCCTCCCATATGGTAAACGGGAACCCCACCGATTGAGCCACAGCCGCTTCCCTGATATGTTCATTTAATTAATATTTGTAGCACTGTTTAAGTAGCCAAATAAAAAGGCTTATAATGAAAAACAGAGCCCTGGCCTCATCCTCTTTGTTCACATCCCACTTACTACTGTGTGAAAAATGTTTCCTGATATTTGTCCAAATCTTTCTAAATAATATTGTTATGCTTTGTGTCTTGACTCATCATTTCTAGTCATTACCTATTGCCTTTCTTTTAGAAAAGGTGAAGATCGAGCTGCTTATGACCCCCTTCCTGTCTCCTCTCCTGCCACAGTGGAGTGCTATTACCAGTTGAGTCTGTATCCATGTTGTAAGTATTGCTGACAGCAGAGACGAGTGGCGAGCCCAGGCTGTGCTTCTCTCCAATACGGCTGTCTTTCTGCAGTTTTCCTCATCTTTCTGTCAGCTTCTCCACACCACTTTGTATGTGGTGAAGCCCATCAGATCATCTGTCATTTTTGGTAATTTTTTGGAGCCCCCTACAAGCTTCCTCGGCCTGGGTGCTCACTGCTGACAACTATTAACTCTAGATTTCTCTTCATCATCCTTTTAAAATGGCATCTCATCTCCTGGCACTCCTGAGACCCAGCTTACCCAATTCCCTTTCTTCCCACAGCACGTTTCACTTTCTAACACAGCATACGGTTTATTTTATTTATGTTTACTGTTTCTCCCACTCTCCTGAGTAGTATGTGAGTTTCACGAGAGCAGGGATCTTTGTTTTGTTCACTGATGAACCCATGTCTAGCACAGTGCTTGGCACAGAGAGGAGGATCAATAAATACCTGTTGAGTGGACAAATCTGGGACTTCCCTCCACCCACACTCTTGTATATTATATTCTGTGTTTTATCCTGTTTCCTGGATCTTACATCTTCCTCTTTCTTGGTGGAGCATACCCTTCAGTAATTTTCTGAGAAAGGGTGCTTGTGAGACCTATATTGTTAGTCTCATACTTGGTGTATAGTCTGGCAAGTTTCTTCACCTGTAAGACGGTAATCAACATTGAGAATCTGTTTCATAAGGTTGTGATGATAATTAAATAATAATTAAATAAAACTAAGTCATATGAAATTGTTTGCATTTTCTCTGGAGATGTGATCATTACTTGGTGGGAAACAAAATATAAAATAAGGTTGTTGGAAGTCTGATGAGTACAACGGCTAAAAGCAGGGCATTGGCATCAGTCAGGGCTGGTTTTGAGTCCTGTGCTCAGTGACCTACTAATTCTTTGACCAAAGGGTAGGCAAGTCACTGAAGCCTTGGCTTCCTCTTGCAAAAAACTTCATGTGCTTTTTCTACCTACAGCTCATAGGGCTGCTGAGAGGTGAGATGATGGCACTATCCATATGTAGTAGGGGTGATTTGTGTAGGGTGGTAGCATGTGTTCACGAATGTTGGCTGTGTCTTGTTATGGTGTCTTTATCCACTGGGGTTGGTGTATCAAGTGGAACCATCTTTCTGGAGCAGGGCAGGCAATTGGGCAGCATGCATCAAAAGCTTTGAGAGGCATGCTTGCTCTTGGACCCCACAATTCTAGTCTAAGAATTTATCCTTAGGAAATAAGGGAGGGGGTGCCCAGTTTCACTACAGGGCCTGGCTCAGAAGGCACCTCCTCAGGGTCCACAAAGACGGAGCTTGAGCTGTATACTACTCGCTAAACTAGAGAATGCTCAACTGACAGTCCTGTGCAGCCCTCACGACCCAGGAAGAAGGCAGTCAGATGTCCGGGGTGCTCTAAGGATGCCGTCCAAACTTGAGATGAAAAAAGCAAATATGCTTCTAGGTGATGAGCTACATTGAGCTTTCTCTGTTTTCTTTCTTTTTTCTTTTTTCTTTTTTTTTTTTAAGGTATACAACATGTGTAGATCCTAGTCCTGACGCTATGTGGTCTATGCTTCGTCGTCTGAAAAGCGGGGCGACAGCAGTAGAGGTGCTTAGGTAAAGGAGATTGGGCGTGAAATGCCTAGCTTAGAGCACGTGCTGAGGGGCGTTGCTTCTGCTACTGAGCAATTCACTCTAGTGAATGATAACGGGTTTATTTCATCGTTACCCCTCTGTACTGTCTAAACGATCGTTAAAAAATAAACCTATGTTGCTTTTGGGTATAGGAAAAAAAAAGGTTAAACATATGAAAACCTTTGGGTAACAAGGCTGTTCCTAATTTGAAGACAACATAATCACCATCATCAACAACAGCGAAGTGAAAAATACAATCCCAGGCAGAGGAAAAAGCTCTGAGGCTGTGTCTGGGCGGTTACCAGGGGCGGGAAGGGTTTGTTTTCTGTGCTATAAATGCGTCTTTATGGCCACAATGTCCTTCCGCGATCGCGTTAGTTTTGTAACCAGGAAAGTTGCGTCTCGGTGCTGACGCAGGGCCCGGCCCAGGAGTCCGAGCCCGGGGTTCGAGCGCCGCCCCTCGGCGCCTCAGTTTCCCCATCTGGGAGAGCGGGATGACAGCACGCCCGCTCCCAGCCCCGCCCTGGGGTCCCGGGATTGGCTCGCGCGGGTCCTCCCCCGAGGCGGGGCCGAGCCGTTGCCGCCCGCCGGGCCCCAACCCGGAAGTGCGGCTCCGGGGCGGGGCCGGGGCGGGGCCGGGGCGGGGCCGGG
>JAKSZT010054578.1:529082-539740 GCA_026826555.1 Tolypeutes matacus
CGGGGGAGCGGGCAGCGGCTGGGGGCACCCACTGCCCGGCTGCCGCGGGGAGCCCGGGCCCGGCCGCGGCGGGCGCCGGCACCGGCCGGGGGCGCTGACAGACGCGCGGAGGGCGGGGGGGGGCGGGAGGTGTCACCCGGCCAGGCGGGTGGAAGTGCCTGGAAAGTTTGTTTTCGGCTCGTCGCAGCCTGGAGCCGAGCCTCCAGGCTTACCTTTCGGTTCTGCCTGCGGAGGATCCGCCCTGGGCCCTCACCTGGAACTGGGTCCCCGCGCCTGTGCGAGCAGCACATGCAGAAGGTGCGAGTTCTTGTTCCGAGCACCTGATGCTCCCGGGGCCTCATTACCAAATTTTGGATTAGGATAGATCCGGATAAATTCGTCTGTAACGGCCCAGCCGAGGGGCTTTTGGGTGCTTTCCCTGCCTCGTGCCAGGCCACATGCCTAAGTGTTGTGGGAAGCCCCTGGGAGCCGAGCTTGGACCTAGCACCGAAGGGAAGGTGAGCTTGACAGGTAGGAGGGAATTTTAGGGGGAAAAAAAACAACAACCCAGTAACACTTGGGTTAAATGTTTTGCTGAAAGTATCGCTAGTGTTTCCGTGTCTTCTTTGTGTTGCTAAAAGTATCCGTAGCGCGTTCTTGTTTTCACTCTGTTAAATTAGGGAGTCTTGGGAAGATGGTTGAACGACTTATACCTTGTATGGAGTATGAAGTGAGCGGCAGAAGAACGTTTAGACAGCCTGCAAAATTTCCTTCAAAAGGCACATCCTTTAAATGAAGGAAGACCTGTTAAGTTTAATTGATTTCTTATCTTCCAGGTTTACACTAGTGATCCCTTTTTTTTTTTTTTTTTTTAAGGAGGTACTGGAGATTAATCCCGGGACCTTGTGCATGGGAAGCAGGCACTCAACTAGTGAGCTACACTCGCTTTCCTGATTCTTAACTTTTGAGGGTGGGGCCTCACGGGCCCTTTCAAGACTCTGATGAGAGGTATGGGTCTGTGACTGAAAAAATGCACAGCTGCACCAACTCTTGTAACCACCTCGGGAGGCTTTGGAACCTGCTGCAGCTCATCCTTGGGCTTCGGGTTGAGGTCCCTGGTCTGTAGAGATGAGCGATACTGATTTAGTCCAATGTCTAAAAGAAGGAAGACCCGTTCAGTTGAGGAAAATGGTGAAAGGTGACAGGGATGTCATTGACTATTGCAACATGGGTAACTGTGCCCCGGGGGGTCTGGGCTAATACAGAAAGCTGAATTAGGGGGGGATGACAGTTGGAGAAGTTTGTAAACTGAAGTTTCACACAGGGATGCTGTTGCAATGCAGGGTGCCTACTTTGATGGCATCCATGAGAGGGGAAAAGAGCATGCATTCTCACAGCCTTGTTGGTTCTGTGTGGTGGACTGGCACTTGACGTCTGCACATGGCAGCTGTTTAATGCAAAAATGCTGCAAAATAGGTAGGCCTCCACATCAGGAAGTGAGAGAAACTAGGCTTTTGTGACCTTGTCAAATAGATTCCAAACATATGTACGTGAGAATGCGCCATGCTTCTCATCTCTGGTGGCAGAGATGGGCCTGATACCAGATTTTCCATGGTGCGAGTGGGTCTGCATCTGGATTTTAAGGTGGCCCTGTAGGGACAGAGGGGAAGACCCCTGTCTCGATGACTAATTTTGCCATGTCTTTCTAAGTGTACAGCTAACAGAGGGAGCAGGCTGAGCTGTGAAGTTAGAAAAAGGCTTAGCCCAGTTTGCTCCTGAGTTGGGCTGAAAGCTGTAAGCTCATTTTATTGAGCACTCCAAGTAAGGCAGGCACCAGCTAGGTACCGTATACTGAGTTACCCTGTCGTCTCAACAGTCTTGGGAGGTTGGTGTCATTTCCATCTTACAGGTGTGGAAACTGACGTGCAGAGAGGTTAAGTACCTGCCTTGTAAATAGCAGAGTGCAGTTTGGACCTGAGTCTGAGGGAGGGTAGAGGCCCCGCGCCACACCACCCCTTGTGTGAGGGACCCGCAGAGGGAGTGTCTGCAGGGCAGCGCAGTTCAGCTCAGCTTAAGGACGCCTTCAGTGCCTCTGCCCGGGATGTCTTCCAGAGGATCGCACTTGAATGTCCTGCCTATGTTATGCTGGAGGCAGGAGGGGCATCTTCCTATGGAAGGACAGCACACTTTTTTATTTCCTTGGGCAGATGGCTGACCTCTGTGAGCCCAGGAGTCTGCCTTAGCGTCATGCTGTCAGAAAGCAGCTGTTTGGAAAGAGGCTCTGGTTCTTATTTGAGGGCTGATAATTCTGAATGGGTGAAACTTGGAATCCTCCCTTTGCAGAACAGCAGTGTGTGTTGATTCTGTTAAAGGTAGAATTGGGGGACTAGGTGGGGTGGTTCCCTGCCCACTCTTGGGTGGCTCTAATCTTGGAAGTGTGGCAGCATTTGTGAGGAAGGTGGTGGCAAAAGCAGAGAGCATGGAACGAGTTGGCTTCTGATGTTTCCATTCCCTTTTGGGTGGCTCCTCATGTGGCTGCTTTTGGTTTGCGACATGATGATTCCTGTCCCCAGGGAAGCTCCTTCAGCAGTTATGGAGCTGAGTCCTGAGCTGGTGAGGTGAGGTCCCGGGACTAGTAAGAGGTGGGGGTGGAGGTCTGTTTTGCTCTCTGATGTGCATTTACAAGAAGAATCACAGCAACAGCCCTTGAGAGACACAGGGCCTGAAAAGAGGTCTTGGCATGCCTTTGGCCTCTGAGCTGCCTTCAGAACAATTTTGGGGAAGGGGGAAAGGAGGATCCTGGGTGGGAACCCCTTTTCAGTCCGTGCCCCTCCAGCACTGGGGTTCAGGTGCACCTGGGCCCCAGTGGATTGACCCCAGCATGAGATGGAGCTTGGCAAGTGCATGATGAACTGGGAAACTCGACAGTGATGATTGTGTTTGGAAGAGTGTTTGCTGGCATGACACCTTGCCTGTCCCTAAGGGGTATTTTCTGAGTAGATGCACTTTGACAGGATTCCACGTATTGCTTTAGTTCTGCAGCTATACCAAGCAGTCGCTGCTGAGGGACGCTCAGTGCCGAGATGACTCTCTGAGCAGGTGCGAGGGGCTGAGCCCACATGTGCTGCATGCTCTGTGCCTGCCCTTGTCATAACAGGTGTCAGTAGGGGAGCATAGCGCAGTTGTTTTGAAGGCAGGCAGGTTCAAAGGGCAAGTTCACTGGGGAGGAAGTAGCTAGTGTGGAAACTATAATTTTTGAACATTTATCATTCAGTTCTTTTCATAGTGTATTCTTTTGAAACTGGATAACATTCTTTTTCAGTGTGATACCAGCCTCTCTCCCCTCTTTTTAAGAAATTATTTGACGATTGAGAAATGGTTGTATATCTAGTCTCTACCTAAAGAGGCAGAGTGCATTTTCTCAAAGAGTAACAATTTGAAAAATTGGCTCCATCAGTGAGGGAATCTGTAATGATGGAATCTTAGAATAGAGAATCTTATTTGGGTTTGTAATGATTCTCGGGGTCCATTTTTCGTTTACACTTGCATTTATATATTTGCACAAAGTCTGTTTCCATCCTTTTTAGTCTTAGAAAGTTTTCCTAATATTTAAATTGAAATTTTTTTTACTCCAAGAAATTCCAAGTTGTTTTTAGCTACCACTGAATGTTCGTCAGAGAGATACTGAGTTCATTACAGAGGATTTGCTTTTATGGATTTCAAGTCCCTTAGAGAGAACCATTCAGGTTTATGTTTAAACTGTTAGATTATCCGTAGACCCACAGAAGTTGGAACTGATAGTACTGCAGATTCTGTTGTTGAACACATTTGCTGAGTCTGACATTAGTGGACTGCTCTTGAGTGCACGGCCCCTTGAAGAATGAACAATTGTGTTATTTCCATCTCAAGTTTGGCTGTAGGGCCTAAGGAAGGTGGGCATGTGCTTGTGGATGGCCCAGGGACTTCCTTCATTACATAGAGCTGACCCAGGGCACTCTGTACCAGGGACTGTGCTCAGGACTGTCTTGATTGCCTTTGGTGTTTCAAACCAGTTGGCAGCCTGCAGGGAATGGAAATATTTGAAGCTGTGGTTGCAGGTCTGTCTGGATGCCAAGGATGTCGGCTCTGGAGGGCTGGATCTTCTGTGTCTGTGGAGGTGCTAGTGAGCCTGTCCAGGTGGGAGAGGGCAGATGAGGGGCTGCCAGCAGGCGGCTGTGGTATTTCAGCCCAAATGCACCTGGTAGAGGCTGAGCTTTTACAGTAAGCTCATTGTGAAGTTCATCCTGTTTTTCTCTTTTGGAATTAATTTTATTGCATTAAGAGTTGTATCTCAAACTGACAGCTGTGTTGGATGCTGTCAGAGAAGGCTGATAAGATGTGCAGGGAAGACTGGAAGCCTCACTGAATTCTCATTAAATGCTTTGACAGTGCAGTGGAGACCTGTGAGGAAGGAGGCTTAGAGTTAACCTTTCAATTCTTCCTCCTTGTTTCCAGGAGATAGGGAGGGCAGGGCCTGCAGGTGGACCTGGGAGCTCTGCTCCCACCCAGGTGGGAGCTTGTTCCCTACAGACCTTGCTCTTGAACCTGAGTGTGAAAAGTGGCGTGTGTGTGGCTCTAGCTTGCCTTTAGGACTCTGTGTACTCAGATGGCCACAAATGCTTTCCGGGCAGCAAAGGACCTGGGACACACTTGTTTACATCTGGGGGTTAGTGACCACAGTGCTTTCTCACCCCTCACTCCAGCCTGGTTGGCTGAGAACATTGACACACTTACTTCCTAGTTCCCCTTTCCTAGTGAGGGAGGAAGTGAGGGACTTGCTGGCTGGGTCCCCAGATTCCAGCGCTCCTGTGACTTCCCCTACCTCTGCTTGCCTGCCACTTTGTTCCTCCTCGGTGTGGGTCCCTGCCCCAGAGGCCTCTGTGATCTTGCCCCTCTTTTTAGCCTGTCTGGCCCAGGATCCCTTCTCCAGGCCCTTCCTCTTTGCCTGAAGAAATTCCCCTTGGTGGATCCCTGCTTCCCATGGCTGCAGAGCCTTTTCTGACCAACCAGCTTCTCTGGAGCTGTGTCCCTCCCCCAGGCCTGTGGTCTGAAACAGGTTCTGCACCTTGCCGCATCCTTATCTTTCTGAACCTTGAGTCCCTAAGTGGCTTCTGTTATTCGGTCTTGCTCTTTTGCCTTATGGTTCTTGTACCTGGGCTTCCTGTGCTGGTTGTCACATACTTGTCTTACCATTTTTGCTTCTTATTAACAAAAACATGTTTCATTCCTGCTTGTACATTCTGACACTCCTGCATTCAGAGCTGTGGGATGGTCTCACCATAAGCTGTTTGTTGCCTATTTAATGCCAAACACAAAGGCGTTCCAAACTAGGAGGCAGTCAAATGGGCAAAAACACAGAGCCGTGTTCCACGTCTTCAGTATCTAAGGAAAGAGAACCTAAAACTGGATTGGCTCCTTTTCTGTATGTATATTATGCTTTAGTAATAACTTCTTAAAATTGTAAAGTTTAAAAACATTTTGCCAGATTAATGAGTGAAATTGGCAAGATGTGTTTGATGAAAGTGCAGGAAACTAGTACTCAATACTTCCGCCGAGAAACCCACAGCAAACATCGTACTCAACGGGGAAAGGCTGAAAGCTTTCCTTCTGAGATGGGGAATAAGACAGAGATGCCCACTGTCACCATTGCTATTCAATATTCTTGTTTATTTTTCTACATTTTCTTGTCTTTTTTTTTTTTCTCAATATTGTACTAGAAGTTCTAGCTAGTGCAATTAGACAAGAAAAAAAAATTAAAGGCATCCAAATAGGAAAAGAGAAGGTAAAACTCTGTTTTACTGACATGATCCTGTACTTAAAAAATTCTGAAGTGTCCATGACAAAGCTACTTGAGCTAATAAATGAGCAAAGTGGCAGGATACACGATCAACACACAAAGTCAGTAAAGTTTTTGTACACTAGTACAGAACAATCTAAGGAGGAAATCAGGGGGGAAATTCCATTTACAATAACAACAAAAAGACTCAAATACCTAGGAGTTAATTTAACCAAATAAGTACAGAACCTGTATGCAGAAAACTACAAAACAATGCTAAAAGAAATTAAAAAAAAAAAGCCTAAACAAATAGAAAGACATTCCTTGTTCATGGATTGGAAGAATGAATATCATGAAGATGTCAGTCTTACCCAAACTGATCTGTAGATTCAAAGCAATACCAATCAAAATCCCAACAGCTTACTTTACAGAATTAGAAAAGGCAATTACCAAATTTATTTTGAAGGGAAACTGCACCTGAATATCCAAAAGCATTCTAAAAAGAAGAGCGACGTGGGAGGAATTTCACTGCCTGACCTTGAAACATATTACAAAGCTACAGTGGTCAAAACAGCATGGTACTGGCATAAAGATAGACACATCAATCAGTGGAATAGAATTGAGAATCCCAAAGTAAACTCTCACCTATACAGTCAAGTGTTTTTGTTTTTTTTTTAAAGATTTATTTATTAATTTTTATATTTATTCCTCCCTTGCTGCTTGTGCTCGCTGTGTCCATTTGCTTTGTGTTTTTTCTGTGTCTGTTGTGTCATCTTGCTGCACCAGCTCACTACGCTGATGCTGGCCAGCTTGCCTTCATCAGGAGGCCCCAGGAATCGAACCCGAGGCCTCCCATATGGTAAACGGGAGCCCAACCAATTGAGCCACAGCCGCTTCCTCAGCTGGTTTTTGACAAACCTACCAAGTTAATGTTAACGGAACAAAACAGTCTCTTCAACAAATGGAGCTGGGAAACTGGGTATCTATAACCAAAAGAATTAAAGAGGATCCCTATCTCACTTCCAATACAAGAATCAGCTCAAAATGGATCAAAGACCTAATTATAAAAGCCAGGACCAGAAAACTACTAGAAGGAAATGTAGGGAAACATCTTCAAGACCTTGTAGTAGGTGGTAGTTTCTTGGACCTTGCATCCAAAGCACGTGCAACAAAAGGAAAAATAGATAAATGGGACCTCCTCAAAATTAAACACTTTTTGCACATCACAGGACTTTGTCAAAAGGGTGAAAAGACAGCCAACTTAATGGGAGAAAATGTTTGGAAATCACATACCAATAAGGGTTTAATATCCAGGATATATAAAGAGATGTTACAACTCAACAATAAAAAGATAAAGGACCCAATTAAAAAGTGGGCAAAAGATTTGAATAGACATTTCTCCAAAGAAGAAATACAAATGGCAAAAAAAAAACACATGAAGAAATGCTCAACATCACTCATGATTAGGGAAATGCAAATCAAAACTACAATGAGATATCATTTCACACCTATCAGAATGGCCACTATTAAAAAGACAGAGAACTACAAGTGTTGGAGAGGATGTGGAGAGAGAGGAACACTTCTTCACTGTTGGTGGGAATGCAGGATGGTACAGCCACTGTGGAGGACTGTCTGGCAGTTCCTAAAGAAGTTGAATATAGACTTGCCATGTGACCCTGCAATACCACTACTGGGTATATACCCAGAAGAACTGAGAGCAGTGACACGAACAGACATCTGCACACCGATGTTCATAGCCACATTATTCACCATTGCCAAAAGCTGGAAACAACCCAGGTGTCCATCAACAGTCGAATGGATAAACAAACTGTGGTCTATTCCCACGATGGAATATTATGCAGCTGTAAGAAGAAATGAAGTTATAAAGCATATGCAACATGGATGAACCTGGAGGACATTATGTTGAGTGAAGCAAGCCAGACACAAAAGGACAAATACTGTATGATTGTGTTACTATGAACCAAATATACTGTGCAATATATTGTATGATTCAAAAAATTTTTTATATATATATGCACTACATTTGATTGAGAAATAGGTGTTTTTATTCAACTGTGTTTTCTTTTTAGTTTTTAATTGTTTATATTTTCCATTATTAAATGTACAAAATAAAGTTTAAAAAAATACTTTTGCCGAGGTGGGGGTGGAGGTGGTAAGTGCCAATGTATAGTCAAAGAGAAGCATACCACTTGAGTCAACAATTCAGTTTTTGGGAATCGAAGCCCAGGAAATAAGGTTTGTGCAAAGATTTTGCTAGTAGAATATTTATCACAGCTATGAAATAGGGGAGACGTGGCAATATCGTCAGTTCCCATCAGCCAGAAGATTATGGTGAGTCCTTGCTTATTTTCATGAGAGACGGTTACACAAAGTGTTTGTCAGGGAAAAGGCCTGGTTGTGAAGCAGTATGCCCAATGTGGCTTTTTTAAGGCACAGGAAAAGACTGGAAGGAGGTGGCCACAGAAACAGTGTCAGTGGTCAGTCGGTTGGTAGGACTGCTCAGCATCTCAAGATTCATTTGTGGAGCAGGTGTCAGCTGGGATCAGGTAGGTGTGGTCCCTGCCCTCCTGGAGCTTACTGAGCAGAGAGTTGTCTTTCTCCCCTTAATGTTTATTTTGAAAAATTTCAACACTAAAGACAAGTACAGTGACTGCTTACGTCCCCTCACCTAGCTTCTGTTATATTAGCCTGTGCATTTGTGTCTCCCCTAGCCGTTACATTTTTTATTCTATTCCTTTTACTGTTTTGCTGAACCACTTGAAAGTTGCAGACATCATAGTATTTCCCTTCTGAACTCCTCACAGGGCCTTTTTTAAAAAAAATTGACTTTATTTTCTTCTTTTGGTATACAGTTCTTGCTGTACTTGCTGTCTGCGATCTTCTGTGTCTGTTTCTTGCCTTCTCTTCTCATTTTTCCCCTCCAGGCTTCACTGGGATTCCATCCTAGGGACCTCCAATGTGCGAGAGAGATACCCTGTCACTTCTGCCACCTCAGTTCCTGGTTTCTGGTGCTGCTCGCCTTGACTCCCCTGCGTCTCTCTTTTGTTGCGTAATCATCTTGCTGTACGGCTTGCCCACTTGCCTTTTTTTTTTTTTTTTTTTTTTTAACCAGGAGGTCCCAGGGATCGAACCCAGGTCCTCCAATATGGTAGACGGATGCACAACCATTTGAGCCACATCCGCTTCCCATCGCAGAGCCTTTTGATCACAAGGGTTGTTGCTTATATAATTCCGTCATCTCATACACAGTCCATAGGCAGCCATATGCAGTTTTCCCCAGTGGTCCCTAAAGTGTCCTTTATAGCTATCTTTTTTTTTTTTTTTTTTAAGATAGTGGGCTCCAATCAAGGAGTACTCATTTACATTTGTATGTCTCTTGCATTTCCCTTAATCTAGGACAATTCCCTTGTCCTTCCCCCTCTTTTTGTGCCTTCCATAACGTTGACATTTTTTAAAAGACCAGACCAGTTAGTTGTTTTATAGAATGTCCCACAATCTGTATTTCTCTGACTGTTTTCCTCACTAGATTCAGCATAAATATTTTTGGCAAGAACACTGCGTAGGAGATGATGTGCTAGAAGTTGATTCTTAATTTTTTTTTTTAATAAACTATTTTTTAAAAACAGTTTTAGATTTACAGAACACTTAACAAGATAGTATAGAGAATTTTCATATACCCCACACCAGGTTCCCCCCGCCCCCCAACATCTTTTATGTGGTATGTTTGTTATAATTAATGAACCAACATCAATACATTATTATTAATCAAAGTGTATATTTTATTCAGATTTCTTTAGTTTTTACCTATTGTCCTTTTTCTGTTCTGTGATCCCATCCAGGGTACCACGTGGCATTTAGTTATCATTACCTTGTTTTCTTAGGCTTCTCTTGGCTGTGATGGGGTCACAGACTTCCCTTGCTTTTGATGGCCTTGACACTCTTGAGGAACACTGGGCAGATGTTTTGTAGAATGCTTCTCTCCTGGGAATTGTCTGATGTTTTTCTCATTAGACTGGAATTATGGGTTTGGGGGAGGAAGACCACAGGGGTAAAGTAATGCTTTCATCACATCCTGTCAAGGGTAGGTGCTATCAACCTGACCTAACACTGTTGATGCTGGCCTTGATCACCTGGCTGAGGCAGTGCTTATCAGATTTCTCTTCTTTCCATCTCGGACTCTTTGGAAGTCACTACGTACAGCCCACACTTGAGTGGGGAGTTATGGTCCCCCTTTAATTATTATTGTTATTATTATTTTTAAAGTCTATTTTTATTTTTATTTATCTCTCACCCCCCCTCGCTGCTTGTGCCCACTGTGTCCACTTGTGCGTTTTTTTGTGTCTGCTTGTCTCCCTTTGTTTTGTCATTTTGCTGCGTCAGCTCACTGCGCCGCGTGGCAGCCTGCCTTCACCAGGAGACCCTGGGACTAGAACCCAGGGCCTCCCACATGGTAAACGGGAGCCCAACCGCTTGAGCCACATCCGCTTCCCCTTTTAATTTGTTTTTTGTATACAAATTTTTATATGATGGGCATGTTTACTAGTCACAAATAATTGAATATTAGTACAAAGCTGCATGGGTTCTAGATAGTTAGGGCATGTATGTATTGTTGAAGGTCATACATGGAGGAAGAAGGCAGATGATTGGTATTGTTAGGTAGCCAGTGGTTGGAAATTTTACCTTTGGAAAAGGGAGATGACTAGGTATTGCTTGCATAACATTTGGTTATATTGATATTTGAAATGAAAAGTGATCTCAAGTTCAAGGTGATAACTTTAATCAGTCCTTGAAGCAAAGGATGTTTTTTTTTTTTTTTTTTTTTAAGATTTTATTTATTTATTCA
>JAKSZT010054578.1:539840-629049 GCA_026826555.1 Tolypeutes matacus
ACTGATTGAGCCACAGCCGCTTCCCGCAAAGGATGTTTAATTGTGAAATCTTTAATGGAGGCAGGGACTCCAGTATGGAGGTCACTGGCCCAGCTGGGGGCCTGGATTGTCATTTCCCCATGAGTCTTTCCAAAGCAGGGCAGTTGTTCTGATGTCAGGGCACATGTGCTTGATGGACATGACTCCTAACCTGACTTCTGGGGGAATATGTATGGGATTGAGAGGGGTGGATCTTCTGCCTCTAACCTCACCATGAATGGGGGATTTTGCAGGTGTTGTCACCACTGATGCCACTGATGGGGTACCCAGCTGAAATGCACGAGTCTTTGCAGCTTCCCTTGTAGAGGTGAAGGGTGGCCAAGTTGGCGACCTTTGCTGGTAGTTTTGAAACCCCTACAAGGGGCAGATGGGTCTGAGAGTGGACTTCTGAGCTTGCCAGATGGTGGGACAATTCTTGCACCCCTCTATCATCTAAACTCTTTTAACTCATCAGAACTATGATGGTTTGGAGCTGTGTACTCCAGAACAACATGTACTTAAACTTAGTCCATTCCTGTGGGTGTGAATCCATTGTAAGTAGGACTGTTTGATGAGGTTACTTCAGTTCAAGTGTGGCCCACCTCAGTTAGGATGGGTCTCAACCCTGTTACTGGAGTCCTGTATAAGCAGAATGAAATTCAGAGAGCAAGCGAGTGAGCGACAGAGACAGAGAGAAATGCACAGAGGGAGCAGCCAGAGGCTGAACATCAACGGAACCCAGAACAAAAGGGACGGGCCAGGAGAGGCCGCCACGGGCTTTGCCGTGTTATATAGGACTCCAGGACCAAGGATCACTAGCAGCCAACTGCAGAACACCACAGTCTTTGGGGAGAAAGCATTGCTTGATGACACCTTCATTTGGACTTTTTCCCAGCCTCAAAACCGTGAGCTAATAAAGTCTCAATTGTTTAAGTCGACTCATTGCATGGTATTTGCTTGGGCAGCCAAGGAAACTAAAACAGGGATCTTCCTGGCTCTTAAAAGGTTATATTTCAAAGCCATTGGTTCCTTTTTTTAGAAAAAAACAAAAAGTAAACAAAAATTTTCTTTTCTTTTTTAGTTATTTGGTGGTGGTGGGGTGTCAAACATTCCGTCTTCCTCCTTTCCCCCTCCCCTTCTCCTGGTACCCTCTACCTCTGCAAATGCATTATTTCCAGTCATCTCTTGTAAGTGATATTATACCATTTTCATCCTTACATGTCTCATTTATTTCACTGAGCATAATGTTTTCAAAGTTATTCCATGTTGTAGCATATTTCATAACTTCATTTTTTCTTATGGCTGAGTAATATACCGTTCTGTGTTTGCACCACATTTTGTTAGTATGTTCATTTGTTGTTGGAAACTTGGGTTTTTTCCAGCTTTGGGCTATTGTGAATAATGCTGCTATAAATACTATTATACAAATATCTGTGACCCTATTTTTTACTCTCTTTGTGTGTATACCCAATGGGATTGTTGGGTCAAATGGTAATTCTATATTTAACTTTTTGCGGAATCACCATACTGCTTTCTCCAGTGGCTGCACCATTTTACATTCCCACCAACAGTGCACTGGAGTTTCAATTTCTCTGCACCCTAACACTTTCTTTTAAGAAAGTGTTTTGTTTTGTTTGTTTGTTTGTTTTAATAGCCGTCCTTGTAGGTGTGAAGTGGTATCTCATTGCATTTTTAATGTACATTTCCTTAATGGCTAATGATGTTGAGCATCCTTTCATGTATTTATTGACTTTATCTTCTTTTGAGAAATGTCTATTTAGGTCCATTGTCTATTTTTTTAACTGGATTGTTTGTCTATTTGTTGTGGTATTGTAAAAGTTCTTTATGTATTCTGGATATTAAACCCTTATCTGATATATGGTTTACAACTCTTTTCTCCCATTCTGTAGCTTGTCTTTTCACTTCCTGATAAATTTCTTTTGATGCACAAAAGTTTTTAATTCTGATAAAATTTATCTTTTATTTTGTTGCTTGTGTTTTTGGTGTCACATCTAAGAATCCATTGCCTCATAGAAGGTTTACCCCACATTATGTTCTAAAAGTTTTTTAGTTTTAGCTCTTAGGCTTAGGTCTTTGATCTATTTTGAGTTGATTTTTGTGTATTGTGAGGTAGGGGTCTAACTTCATTCTTCTGCAGGTGGATATCCAGTTTTACCAGGACCATTTGTTGAAGAGACTATTCTTTCTTTACTGCATGTACTTAGCACCCTCATCAAAAATCACTTGACCATAGATAGGTGGGTGTATTTCTGGGCTTTCAGTTCTGTTCCTCTTATCTATTTGTCTGTCTTTGTGGCAATACCACTCTGATTTTTTTGTTTGTTTGTTTATTTTTTAGGAGGTACTGGGGATTGAACCAGGACCTCCTATATGGGAAGCAGGGGCTCCACCACTGAGTTATATCTGCTCCCCATTACCACACAGTTTTGATTACTGTTGCTTTGTATTCAATTTGAAATCAGAAAATGAATCCTCCAACACAATTCATCTTTTTCAAGATTATTGTGGTTATTTGGGCCCCTTGCAGTTCCATATAAATTTGAGGATCAGTTTTTCTGTTTCTGCAAAAACGGCTGCTAGAATTTTAGTAGGGATTGCATTGAATTTGTATATTGCTTTGGGTAATATTGACATGTTAACAATTTTAACTCTTCCAATCCATGAACATGGGATGTCTTGCCCCTTATTTAGGTTTTCTTTAATTTCTTTCAGCAGTGTTTTATAGCTTAGTATACAAGTCTTTTGAATCTGTTGAAGGCAGTCTCCTCACATTTTTGCTTGGGAAGAGAAATGGTCAGAGGTGCATTTGTATACTGATTCATGGGCTGTCACCAGTGATTTGGCTGGATAGTCAGGGACTTGGAAGGAACATCATTGGTGACAAAGATATTTGGGGAAGAGGTATGTGGAGAGACCTTTCTGAGTGGGCAAAAAACATGAAGATATTTGTGTCCCACTTGAATGCTCACCAGAGGGTGACTTCAGCAAAGGAAGATTTTTGTTTGTTCCTTTTTTTTAATTAAAAATTTTTCTCAGTCTTTTTTTTTTTTTTTTTTAAAGGACATACCAGGGATTGAACCCAGGACTTCATATATAGGAAGCAGGTACTCAACCACAGAGCTACACCCACTCCTTCCTTTTTCAATGTACTTAATTTTTAAAAAATATCAATGTTACAAATTACTCAGTTAACACAAGATAACTACAGTAACAATAAAACCACTTCAGTCAGTGATACACTCCCCCTTTATTTTTGATCATTTTTCAATCTTGAGGGATGTGGAATGATATCCATTCTGCTTCAGGCTGAGAAGGGATGTAGATATTATGGGCAGAGGAGTGGAATTGTTTTGTATGCGGTTGAAGATACTCATTGCTTTTGAGATGGGACTGGTCCATCATCATCATTTTGTTAGTTGTCCAGGGCAGGCCTGAAGAACTGTAGAGTGGGTGTTGACTGCATACCTGCTGGATTTCAAGGCTCAGCCAGTAAAGGAACAACCCAAAGGCTTTAAGTTTAGCAGAGAAAGATTTTAGTAATCAAGTGAATAAGATGACCCATTCTGTGGATGCCAGTCAACCTCTTTCCCCAGAGACTCTTGTCATTGCCCAATGGGCTCATGAACAAAGTGGCCACGGTGGTAGGGATGGAGATTATACATGGGCTCAGCAACATGGACTTCCACTCATCAAGGCCAGCCTGGCTACAGCCACTGCTGAGTGCCCAGTCTGCCAGCAACAGAGACCCACACTCAGTCCCCGATATGGCACCATTCTCTGAGGTGGCCAGTCTCCTACCTGGTGGCAGGTTGATTACGTTGGACCACTTCCATCATGGAAGGGGCAGTAATTTGTTCTAACTGGAATAGACACATACCCTGGATTTGGGTTTGCCTTTGCTGCACACAATGCTTCTGCCAAAACTACTATCTGTAGACTTACAGATTCCCTTATCCACCATCATGATATTTCATACAGCATTGCTTCTGATCAAGGAACCCGCTTCACAGCAAATGAAGTGTGGGAATGGGCACATGTTCACGGAATTCACTGGGTGTACTACCATGTTCCCCATCATCCTGAAGCAGCTGGATTGTTAGAACAGTGAAATGGCCTTCCCACCCCCACCCCCGGCGGGGGGGAAGACTCCAATGAAAATCCTTTCTTCTTTTTTTTTTTTTTTTAAACAATTTACTGAAGTAAGTCATTCATACATGAACATACATAAACTGTAAGTGTTCAGTAAACATCGTGAACTTACAAAACAAACATGCATAACATCATGCAGGGCTTCCACACATCACCCCCCCACAAACACCCTGCATTGTTGTGAAATATCTGTTAACAAATCATGAAAGAGTATCGTGAAAGTATTACTACTAACTATAGTCCAAATCTTCCTCTCCTATACATTTTTTTAAGAATTTATTTATTTATTTTTATCCAATTTTACACCCCCCCTCGCCCCCCGTTTTTGCTGTTGCTGTGTCCATTCCCTGGGCAACTCTCTGTGTCTGTTTCCTGCCCTCTCTTCTCATCTTTCTCCTCCTGTCTTCACTGGGATTCTATCTTCGGAACCTCCGATATGGGAGAGAGGCGTCCTATGCCTGCGCCACCTTGGTTCCTGGTTTTTCGGTGCATCTCATCTTGGCTCTCCTTTGTGTCACTCTCTTGTTATGCCATCATCTTGTTGCGTGGCTTGCGGGACCTGGCAGCTCACCCGCTCATGGGGCCTGGCGGTGCACCCACGCGTGGGGCCTGGCGGCTTCCCCGGGGCTTGGAGGCTCACCTGTGCACGCGGACTGGCAGGCTCACATGAGGCCTGGTGGCGCACCCGCACACAGGGCCTAGTGGCCCACACGCCTTCTATATTTTTCTTTCTTTCTTTTTATCGGGTAGTCGTAGGGATCAAATCCAGTTCCTTCCATAAAGGAGATGGATGCCCAACCACCCGAGCCACATCCATCCCCCTGCTGTATCTCTTAAGGTTGACCAAAGATACCCAAAGTTAGTCTTTTTCCCATGCAGGATGGTCATATAACAAATCAGGCTTAGTTTATCACCAGCATTCTGAAAAACAGACCTAGGGAGAAAAACTGTGTCTGGGAACACATGCATGGTTTCTAATATAGCGAATGTTTAGCCTACCCTGATTATCACAAAATCAGGACAATGAGAATATTTGCACTGGAATCGCCTTTTTAAAAAAAAGAAAGAAAAAGATTTATTTATTTATTCCGCCCCCCCCCCCAATTGCTTGCGCTCACTGTCTGTTTGTTGTGTGCTCTCTGTGTCTGCTTATCTTCTTTCAGGGCACCAGGAACCGAACCCAAAACCTCCCATGTGGGAGGGAGGTGCCCAACCGCTCGAGCCACATCCGCTTCCTGATTGTTGTGTCCCTCATTGTGTTTCCTTGTTGCGTCATCTTGTTGGGACATCTCATTGCATCATCTTGTTGCGTCAACTCACTGCACCAGCCTTTCGCGTCAGCTCGCTGTCTTGCTTGTCTTCTTTAGGAGGCACTAGGAACTCAACCTGGGACCTCCCATGTGGGAGGCGGGCACCTAACTGCTTGAGCCACATCTGCTCCCCTGGGATGGCCTTTTGAAGACTCAATTACGGTGCCAACTAGAAGGCACTACCTTGCATGGCTGTGTGTTCTCCATGAGGCCTTGTATGCTCTAAATCAGTGTCCACTCTATGGTGCTGTTTCTCCCATAGCTCGGATTCACAGGTCCAGGAATCAAGGGGTGGAAATGGGAATGACACCACTCACTATTACCCCTAGTGACCCACTAGGAAAAATGTTGCTTCTTGTTTCTTAAGCTCTTAAGTTCTTAAACTCTGCTGGTCTACAGGTCTTAGTTCCAAAATGAAAAGTGCTTCCACTAGGTGACACAACAATGATTCCACTGAACTTGAAGTTTAGACTGCCACCTTGTTACTTTGGGCTCCTCATGCCTCTGAATCAACAGGCAAAAAAGGGAATTACTGTACCGGCTGGGGTGATTGATCCTGCCAGCAAGGGGAAATAGGACTGCAGCTACACAATGGAGGTAAAGAAGAGATTGCCGGGAATACAGCAGATCCCCTAGGGCATCTCTCTTTTTTTTTTTTTTTTTTTTTTTTTTTTTAAGATTTTATTTATTTATTCATTTATCCCCCCCTTGCTGCTTGTGCTCGCTGGGTCAGCTAACCACGCTGCGCGGGCGGGTTTGCCTTCACCAGGAGGCCCCGGGAACCGAACCCGGGGCCTCCCATATGGTAAACGGGAGCCCCACTGATTGAGCCACAGCTGCTTCCCTAGGGCATCTCTTAACACTACCATGCCCTGTGATTAACATCAATGGAAAACTGCAACATCCCAGTCCAGGCAGGACTACCAAAGGCCCAGAAACTTTAGGAATGAAGGTTTGGTTCACCCCATCAGGCAAAGAACCATGGCCAGCTGAGGTGCTTGCTGAGGGTAAAGGGAACATGGAATGGGTAGTGAAAGAAGGTGGTGATAAATATGATCTACAACCACATGACCAGCGACAGAAATGAGGCCTGTAATGGTCTTTGAATATTTCTTCCTTGTTTTGTTATGAGTATGTTTATATATGTACATAAAAGGAATATCTTTGTTTTCTTTCCTATATTTTCCCTTATATGGCATAACTTATAATATTTCATGTCATAGTATTTAAGTTATAAAATATCAAGGGTAAGAGTTAATATTTAATGTGTTTCTGGTCGTATGCAGGATAGTTGAGTATTGTTAGGCAAAAAATATAGCTGTTATTTTTTTATTTAGGGATTAAGTATGGTTTAAGGTGATGTGTAAGGCCACCAAGTTGACAAGGGATGGACTGTGATGGTTAAGTTCATATGTCAACTTGGCCAGGTAATGGTGCCTAGTTGTTTGGTCAAGCAACCACTGGCCTGATTGTTGCTGTGAGAACATTTCATGGACTTAAATCATTAGTAAGTTAATTGTATCTATGGCTGATTACATCTACAATAAACTGAGGAGATTGCCTTGAACAATGAGAGACATCTCATCCAATCATTTGAAGGCTTTAAAAGGAGAAGCCATGATTTCAGCAGTCAGGAGAGAGAATTTCCATCTCTACTTCCGCCAGCCAGCTTCTCCATGGGAATTCATCGAAGACCTTCATCAGAGTTCCCAGCTTGCAGCCTGCCCTATGGAATTCTGACTTGTGCATCCCCACAGTCATGGGAGACAATTTTTATAGAATCTCATAATATTTACAGATATCTCCCATTGGTTCTGTTTCCCTTGAGAGTACTGACTAATACAATATCCTTAAATTGAGTCTTAGATATTTTATTCTTTTAGATGCTATTATAAATGGAATTGTTTTCATGATTTCCTATTCAGATTGTTCATTACTGATGTATAGAAATCTAGCTGCCTTCTGCATGGTTATCTTGTATCCTGTAACTTTGCTGAATTTATTAGTTCTGGTAGCTTTCTTGTGGCTTCTTTTTGGGGTGAATCGGGATATTTTGACTTCTTTTGCTATTTCTCTTGCCTTATTGCTCTGGCTAGATCATCCAGTTCAGTGTTGAATAACAGTGGTGATAGTGTGCATCCTTATCTTGTTACTGATTTTAGGAGGAAAGCTTTCAGTCTTTCACCATTGAGTATGATATTGGCTGTGGATTTTTCATAAATGTCCTTTATCATGTTAAGAAAGTTCCCTAAGTTTTCTGAGTGTTTTTATCATGAAAGGATGTTGGATTGTGTCATATGCCTTTTCTTTATCAACTGAAATGATCATATGGGTCGTTCCCCCCCACTTCATTTTATTAATGTGGTGTATTTCATTGATTTTCTCAGGATGAACCATCCTTGCATTCCTGGAATAAATCCCACTTGGTCATGATGTGTAATCCTGTTGGTATACTGTTGGATTTGATTGCTAGTATCTTGTTGAGGTTGTTTGCATCTATATTCATAAAGGATATTGCTGTGTAATTTTGTTCTGCTGGTATCAGGGTAATGCCGGTCTTATAGAATGAGTTAGGAAGTAGTCCCTCCTCTTCTATTATTTGGAAGAGTTTGAGAAGAATTGATGTTAAATTTTCTTTAAAAGTTTGGTAGAATTCAATAGTATAACTATCTGGTCCTGGACTTTTCTTTGTTGGGAGGTTTTTGATTACTGATTAAATGTCTTTACTTGTTATAGGTCTGTTGAGATTTTTTCTATTTCTTTTTGCATCCAGTTAGGTAATTTGTATGTTTCTAGGAATTTATTCATTTCATCTAGGTTTTCTAGTTTTTTGGTGTATAATTTTATAGTACTCTCTATAATCCTTTTTGTTTCTGTAAGGTCAGTAGTAATATCATTATATTTTCAATATAATGAAAATCATTCATTCCTGATTTTTGTGTGTTCTGTCAGTCCGGCTAAAGGTTTGTAGATTTTATTGATCTTTTTTTTTTTTTTAAACCAACTTTTAGTTTTGTTGATTCTCCCTATTGTTTCTATTCTCTCATTTATCCCTGTTCTAATCTTTACTATTTCTTTCCTTCTACTAACTTGGATTTAGGTTGTTCTTCTTGTTTTAGTTACTTTAGGTGTGAAGTTAGGTTAATGATTTGTGACCTTTCTTTTTAACGTAGACAGAATATTTCTCTCTGAGTACTGCCTTTGCTGTATCCCGTAAGTTTTGGTATGTTGTGTTTTTGTTTTCATTTGTCTCAATGTATTTCCTAATTTCCCTTGTGATTTCTTCTTTGACACATGGTTTTTCAGTAATGTATTATTTAGTTTCCACATATTTGTAAATTTTCTAGTTTTCCTCCTGTTATTGACTTCTGTCTTTATTCCATTGTGGTCTATCTAATAGATACTTTTTATGTTTGAGCTTTTAAAAATTTATTAAGGGGAGCAGATGTAGCTCAAGTGGTTGAGTGCCTGCTTCCCATATATGAAGTCCTGGGTTTGATCCCCCAGTACCTCCCCAAATTTTTTTAAATTAAGATTTGTGGCCTAACATATGGTCTATCCTGGAAAATGTTCCATGTGTAGTTTGCTTATGTTGGGCAGAATGTTCTTTATGTGTCTGTTAGGTCTAATTGGTTTGTAGTATTATTCAAGTCTTCTATTTCCTTATTGATATTCTGTTTAGATTGTCTATCATTTATTGAAAGTGATGTATTGAAGTCTCCAGCTGTTATTGTAGAACTATTTCTCCCTTCAATTATGTCAATTTCCACTTCCTATATTTTGGGGCTCTATTATGAGGTACATATGTGTTTATAATTTTATATCTTCTTGCTGGATTGAACCTTTTATGAATATTATCTTTTTTGTCTCTTCCAAGATGTTTTGACTTAGTCTGTTTTATCTGACACAAATATAGCCACTCTGGCTTTCTTTTGATCACTGTTTGCTTGGCATGTCTTTTTCCACCCATTTTCTTTCAACCTCTTTGTGTCCTTGTACTTAAAGTGAGTCTCTTGTAGACAGCATATAGATGGATCATGCTTTTACGTTCCATCCAATGTCTCCCTTTTAATAGGGGAGTTTAATCCTTTGACATTTAAGGGTATAGCTGCAAAGAAAGAGTCTACATCTGCCATTAAGTTATTTGTGTGTTTTCAAAAAATATCTTGTATGTTTTTTTTCCTCATGTACTCCAGTATTGCCTTTTTTTGTATTTAGTTGTGTTTTTCCTAGTGTAGCATTCTGATTTCCTTTTCTTTGTATTTTTTTGTTATTTTCTTAATGGTTACCTTTGTAATTATAATTAATGTCTTAAACTAATAACAACCTAGTTGAACTAGCACTAACCCAGTTTCAGTAGTATACACACCCTCTGCTCGTATATATCTCTATCCTTCCCCTTTATATTGTTATTGTCTCAGATTATATCTAGATACATTGTATGCTCAACGTAGATTTATAGTGTTATTTTATACATTTACTTGTTAAATCAGAGAGTACAATAATACAGGATTTTATGTTTGTCTATGTAGTTACCTTTGCCATCATTCTGTATTTGTTCTTATGGCTTCAAGTTACTGTCTAGTGTCCTCTTATTTCAGCCTGAAGGACTCTCTCTAACATTTCTGTAAGTCAGGGCTTCTGTTAATGAACTCTTTTTCTTTTTTAAGGAGGTCTGGGATTGAATCCAGGACCTCGTACATGGGAAGCAGGCACTCAACCACGGAACTACATCCAGTCCACAATGAGAGTTGGTTTTTTGTTTGTTTGCTTGTTTTTAGAAGGTACTGGAGATTGAACCTGGGACCTTGTACATGGGAAGCAGCTGCTCAACCACTTGAGCTACATCCTTTTCCTCTCCTTTGTTCCCCTTCCCAGATGGCTCCGTTGTCTGTTTGTTCATTTGTACTTGTTGTTTGTGCTCGATGTCTGCTTGTTGTTTGTTTGTCTTCTTTAGGAGGCACCAGAAATTGAACCCAGGACCTCCCATGTGGGAGGTGGGCTCTCAACTGCTTGAGCCACATCCATTCCCTCGCCTTCATTTTTGAAATAATTTTGTTGGATATAGAATTCTTTTTTCTTTCAGAACTTTAAATATGCCATCCATTTATCTACTGGCCTCCATGGTTTCTCATGGGAAATCCACTGATAATCTTATTGTATGTGACAACTCACTTTTCTCTTGCTACTTTCAAAAGCTTCCCTTTGTCTTTGGATTTTGACAGTTTTGCTATATGTGTCTTGTTGTGGATCCTGCTTGGAGTTCGTTGAACTTACTGGATTTATACGTTCATGTCTTTCGTTAGATTTGGGTAGTTTTTAGGCAGTACTGCTTCAAATACTTTTTCTGCCCCTTTTTCTCTTGTCCTTCTAGGTCTCCATTGACGTGTGTGTTGGTTCACTTGGTGGCGTCGCATAGGTCTTTCAGGCTGTGTTCAGTTTTCTTCATTAGTTACTCTTTCTATACCTCACACTGGATAATTTCTATTGTTTTATCTTCATGTTCACTGATCTTTTCTTCTCTTTGTTGAAATCTGCTATTGAATCCATCTGAGTTTTTGTTCCAATTACTGTATTTTGTAGCTCCAAATCTTCTGCTTATTTCCTTTTCATATGATCCATCTCTGTTTTGTTCAGATGTTTTCCTAATTTCCTTTAGTAGTTTGTATATTGAGTTCTTTAGCTCATTGAACATATTTAAGACAGTTGACTTAAAGTCTTTGACTAACATTCCAGTGTTGAGCTTCCTTAGGATTGGTTTCTGGCAAATTAATTTTTTTCCTTGAATGATCCATACTTTCCTATTTGTGTGTTTCTGTAATTTTTTAAAAATTTATTATTTATTTTTATTTTTATTTTTTAGTTAGGCCAGTGAAAAGAATTTATTGAGAAATGGGGGGAAAGAACAGAGCTTGCTGAGAAATGGGAGAGAAAGATGGAAATACGCACCGAGATTTGATGCGTGCTTGCCTAGGCAGAGAAAGCAGGCTTTCAGTTGTTTGGTCACCTTTTAAGCTATTAATTATTCCTCCCCTTGCTAAGGGGAGGGGCCTCAGTTGTAACTGGTTACCCCACCAATGGTGGGGGCCAGTGGTGAGGCCTGTTTTCAATATCTGGGGCCTCCTCTCGGTCCTGGAAATAGTCCCAACTAGGACCTCAAAGTCGAGGTCAGGGTCTCGGCAGAGTCTTGCGGCCATGTTGTCTGTTGGCCGTGTTATGGCTTGTCTTCTCGTTTCCCTGTACTAACCTGCCTCAACTCCCTTGTCTGAGAGTTCATGCCCTTATTCTTAAGGGGGTGTTGAGGGGCAATGGTCATTCTTTGGTAGTTACTTCCTGCTGGTTACAGCAGTAGTCCCTGACTGACAAGGCGTACACCTTTCTGGCTATTTCATTGAGGTTGAGGGAAGATGAATCCGGCACCCTAGTTGGAAGTGGATGAAATCTCCGCTTACCTAATAAGGCGTTGATTCTGTAAGAGATAAACTTGACTAGAATTTTGAAGATACATGGTTTTATTAAAAAGATAAAGATAATAGTAGTGAGCAGGCCCCAAAAGGGGGCCAACCATGACATACTGGACGATGAGAGTGAGAAAGGCCTTCAGAGGCTGCATCTTCCCAAAGTTGATGGGAAACAGCATTCTTGAGTTCTTTTGTGCTGTTGGTTAACTCTAGGGAGGGACTGTGGTAGACCTGTTGGATTTGGGTATAAGCTGCCACCCCCAGTTTCCACAGCAGTGGTTATGCTTAGGATAGCTAGGAAAGGTATGAAGAGAGGCACTGCCCTAGACATAAACTCACAAAGACAGTATAGGCAAGGCAGGTATATGGCAAGCAAAATAAAGACAGTACTTAGTCATTCTTTTGTCTTATAGGCATGTTCATTAACTACTTAGAAAATGAATTAAATTTACCAGGACTTTTAAATGTTCAATATCCCTTTGTGTAAAATCTAGAATAGAAAAAATATAATCATTAGGCATATAGGTACAGTACTTAATGCTAATCAACGCACAAGTTCCTCTTTGAGCTGCTGTTTTTGTAATTTTTTGTTGAGAGCTGTACATTCTGAGTGTTATGTTTTAGCTCTGGAAATCTAGTTCTCCCTGTCTGCTGGGATTTGCTAGATTTCATTATTTTTGTTGTTATTGTAGCTGTTGAGGGCTGGAGCAAAAAAAAATTTGCAATTTTTCCAAACTATATTTGCTCCCAAACTGAGAATGGAACATGACAAGAGGAAAAAAAAATAGGTACTGCCTCTTTAGGGCTCTTCTATAGCTTTTGCCTGAGAGGGATTGGAACATTGGCCACCCTCTGAGCCAGGCCTCCAGCGACCTGAAGTAACTGATCCAAAGCAGGGATCAGCGATCACACCGTACTCCCTTGGATTTTGAAGGAGTCAAGCTGCACCAGGGGCCTGGGCTGCAGTCCCTGCTGCTGCACAGAGGATGAGAGTCACTGGTATTTACCCTAATTTATCATCCTCTTCCTCCAGCTCTTCCTTGGAGGCTGCACAGTGCTCCATTAGACTCCAGAGTTACAAAATAGTTGATTCAGACAGTTTCTGCCAGTTCAATAGTTGTTGTGGTGAAGGGTCTGATTCCTGGAGCTTCCTATTCCGTCACCTTTCCACCCCTTGGTTTTTGTTTGGAAATGTCTTGATTTCTTTCTCATTTTTGAAGGACATCTTTGCTGGGTATATTATTCCTGGATAACTGTTTTTCTTTTTCAGATCTTGAAAGATATCCTTTCACTGCTTTTTGGCCCCCAGAGTTTCCATTGAGAAATCAGATGTTAATCTTTTTAAGGATCCCTTATATGGAGCATGTTGCTTCCCTCTGGCTATTTTTGAGTCCGTATTTGTCCTTGTCTATGGACCATTAGATCGTAATGTTCCTGTGTGTAAATCGATTTAGATTCAGCCTGCTTGGTGTTCATTGAGCATCTTGAGTTTGTATATTCGTATCTTTAATCAGATTTGGATTGATTTCTGCCTTTATTTCTTCAAATACATTTTCTGGCCCTTTATCTTTCTCCTCTCCTGGGGCTTCTATGATGCATGCAGTGGTATGCTTGATGGTGTCCCATAGTTCAGGCTTTTTTTTTTTTTTTTACCCCCATTCCTTTTCTTTCTGCTTCTCAACCACACACACACATACACACACACGAAAAAAAATACAAGGAGAAAAATAATGAAATGCACTGCCCTCATTTTCTGGGGAATACGTATGGGATTGAGAGGGGTGGATCTTCTGCCTCTAACCTCACCATGAATGGGGGACTTTGCAGGTGTTGTCACCACTGATGGGGTACCCAGCTGAGGAGGGTCTGCGCGAGTCTTTGCAGCTTCCCCCATGGAGGTGAAGGGCGGCCGAGTTGGCGACCTTTGCTGGTAGTTTTGGAACTGCTGCAAGGGGCAGATATGGGTCTGAGAGTGGACTTGCCAAATGGTGGGACAGTTCTTGCACTCCTCCATCATCTAGACTCTTCTTTTATTCTGTCAGGACCTACCTGGCACTTGAATGGTTATTTATCAAAGCCATTTCTTCCTTTTTATAATCAAGCCCTTCCTGGGGAGTTTTGAATGACCAAATATTGTATTAAATCTCGATTAGTAAGATGTTGGTGTCACGTGGCAGTGTTCGGAGCAGAGGCACCGCACTGGATGTGCTCTCCTGAGGAGCCCACCTCCCCCAGTTCCTGTCCCGTCGCAGAACCAGCATCCCTGATGCCCATTTTACCTGAAAGGTATGATGTCAGGACAGCCGCTCCACAGGCAGGTCTCCTCCACAGGAAGCCTGTTTCCCTGGAGACTCTGCCTGAGGATCCAGCCCCTTTCATGACAGCAGGGCTGTGAGTACAGTGGCCTCTTCAGCACTCTTCTCTTGGCCCCTTTGCATAAGTTTAGAGAGGGCTTTTTCAGAGTTTTGACTTTGCTCCATTTTCTCACCATGGCCTGTGGCACAGGCTCCTCCGTGGGTGGGTGTAGCTGTCTGCAGCACCGCAGCTGCCTCCTTGGTGTGCACAGTGCCAGCATGGGGTCTTGAGTGGCCTCCTGGAACAAAGCCGTGAGGGTGGTGGTCCTGGAAGGACCCAGCCCTCGGGGTTGGAGCAGCTGCCTTCTTGCACTTTCTTGCTTTCTTGCCACGACCCTGGAGCAGTTTCTTACATGGGTGCTAAGTGAGCCCTGTGAAGTAAGATCCCCATACTTGGCTGTGGGGCAGCCCCATGCCTAGAAGGGCAGCCTGCCGAGGCACATCTGGACTGTGGAGCAGTGCAGGTGGACTTGTGCTGTGGGGCGTGGGGGAGCAGACCTGTGTTTGCGAAAAGAGCCAGGTTCTTTGAAATGTTTGACCTGGACATCCCTGGCAGGCCAGTCCCTGGGGAAGCAGGTGGCCTGAAAACCTTGAGGACACTCACTGCAGGGGCAGCATCTTTCTAAAACATCACCCTTCCCTGAGGGTGGGCATATGTCTCTTACAGTGGTCTGTGGCCAGGAGAGTGCCCCTTTACCTTAGCACACAGTCTCAGAAGCTCACAGCATTTTCTGTTCTGTTCTGCTTTTCCATTGTTGACACATTTTTTTAATTGATTAGTCAAATGGAAAAATATTCATTTTTTAAGTCTTTTTAAAAAATCAATTGTATTGATACATATTAATAAAGGAAAGAATTCATCCAAAGTATACAATCAGTGGTATTTGATACAATCACATAGTTGTGCATTCATCACTTCAATCATTACTAGAACATTTTTTTTTTTTAAAGATTTTATTTATTTATTCATTTATCCCCCCCCTGCTGCCTGTGCTCGCTGGGTAAGCTAACCACGCTGTGCGGGCGGGCTTGCCTTCACCAGGAGGCCCCGGGAACCGAACCCGGGGCCTCCCACATGGTAAACGGGAGCCCCACTGATTGAGCCACAGCCGCCTCCCTAGAACATTTTCATTATTTCAATAATAATAAGCAAAAAACAGACAAACAAGAAAATTCTTCACCTCTCAATCTCTCTGTGATTCCCCTGCTGTGTACATAGCTGCTCTTTTTGCCTATTCCTGACACAGCCGCTTCCCTGCTCTGATCTTTATTATTTCTTTCCTTCTGCTTGCTTTGGAATTGCTTTGCTCTTCTTTTGCTAGTTTCTCTAGTTATTCAGTTAAATCTTTGAGTTTAACTCTTCTTTTTTTTTTCTATAGGCATTTAGGGCTGTAAATTTCCCTCTTAAGACTACCGTTGCTGTATCCCATAACTTTATTTTTTGTTTTTCTACCCCCCAACACACACCCCCTGCTGTTTGCTATCTGTGCCCACTCGCTGTATGATCTTCTGTGTCTGTTTCTTTTTGTCTTCTCTTCTCCTTTTTCTCCTCTAGGCTTCACCCGGATTCTATCCTGGGGACCTCCGATGTGGAAGAGAGGTACCCTGTTGCTTGCGCCACCTTAGCTCCTGGTTTCTGTTGTGTCTTGCCTTGACTCTCCCCTGTGTCTTTCTTTTGTTGCGTCATCATCTTGCTGCATCTTTTGCCACGCGGGCCTGGCTCACCACGTGGGCCTGGCATGCCTTTACCAGGAGGCCCTGAGGATTGAACCTGGGTCCTTCCATATGGTGGATGGAAGCCCAATCACTTGAGCCACATCTGCTTCCCATAAAGTTTTTTTTTAAAGAGATTTATTTATTTCTACCGCTCCCTTCGTTGTTTGTGCTCACTGTCTTCTGTCTGTGTCTGCTTGTCTTCTTTTAAGGAGGCACCAGGAACCCAACCTGGGACCTCCACCATATGGAGGGAGATGCCTAATCGCTTGAGCCACATCTGTTCCCTGATTGTTGTCTCCTCATTGTATCTCCTCATGTCAGCTCGCCACAACAGCCCATCGAGTCAGCTCGCCATCTTGCTTGTCTTCTTTAGGAATCACTGGGAACCTGGGACCTCCCATGTGGGATGTGGCTTGAGCCACATCTGCTCCCTTGTATCCCATAAGTTGTTTTTTGTTTGTTTGTTTCTTTTTTTATTTTCCCCGTAAGTTTTGATAAGTTGTATGCTTGTTTTCATTTGTCTCAATATATTTACTGATTTCACTTGCAATTTCTTCTTTGACCCACTGATTATTTAGGAGTGTGTTGTTTAGCCTCCACACATTTGTGAATTTACCTTTTTCTTGTCTATTATTGATTTCCAGTTTCATTCCATTATGATCTGAGAAGGTGCATTGTATAATTTCAGTCTTTTTATATTTATTGAGAGCTGTATTGTGACCTAACACGTGGTCTATCCTGGAGAAAGATCCATGGGCACTTGAGAAGAATGTATAACCCGTTGAGTTTGGATGCAGTGTTCTCTATATGTCTGTTAGGTCTAACTCGTTTATCATATTGTTCAAGTTCTCTGTTTCCTTGTTGATCTTCTGTCTAGTTGTTCTATCTAATGATATGAGTGGGCTGTTAAAGTCTCCAACGATTATTGTAGAGATGTCTGTGTCTCCCTTCAGTTTTTATTTTATTTTATTTTTAAATATTTAAATATTTATTTACTTTTATCCATTTTTATCCACCACCACCCCCCAATTTTGCTGTTTTTGTGTCCATTTACTGGGCAATTCTCTATGTCTGTTTCCTGCCCTCTCTTCTCATTCTCCTGTCTTCACCGGGATTCAATCCTCGGAACCTCCGACATGGGAGAGAGGCATCCTACCACCTGCACCACCTTGGTTCCTGGTTTTTTGGCGCGTCTCGTCTTGGCTCTCCCTTGTGTCACTCTCCCGTTACGTCATCATCTTGCTGGGTGGCTCGGCAGAGCCTTGGGGGCTCACCCGCGCGCGGGGCCTGATGGCGCACCCGCGCATGGGGCCTGGCGGCCAGTGCACCTTCTATATTTTCTTTTTTTTTTTAATTTTTTTTTATTTTTTTACCAGGAGGTACCGGGGATCGAACCCCGGTCTCTCCATATGGTAGACGGACGCCGAACCTCTTGAGCCACATCCGTTTCCCTCTTTTTTAAATTTTTACTGGGAAGCCCTGAGGATCGAACCCAGGTCCCTCCACATGGCAGATGGACACCTAACCATTTGAGCCACATCCGCCCCCCTGCTATATCTCTTAAGGTTGACAAAAGACACCTAGAGTTACAGTCATTTCCCATACAGGATGGTCATATAATAAATCAGACTTAGTTTATCACCAGCATTCCAAAATCCAGACCTAGGAGGTCTGGGGACACATGCATGATTTCTAATATAGCGAATGTTTATCCTATCCTGATTATCACAAAATCAGGAGAGTGAGAATATTCACATTTCCCTTCAGTTTTGCCAGAATTTGTCTCATGTATTTTGGGGCACCCCAGATAGGTGCATAGATATTTTATGACTGTTATTTCTTCCTGGTGGATTGTCCCTTTTATTTTATTTTTTATTTATTTTTTATTTTTTTTTAAGATTTTATTTATTTATTCATTTATCCCCCCCTTGCTGCTTGTGCTCGCTGGGTCAGCTAACCACGCTGTGCGGGCGGGCTTGCCTTCACCAGGAGGCCCCGGGAACCGAACCCGGGGCCTCCCATATGGTAAACGGGAGCCCTACTGATTAAGCCACAGCCGCTTCCCGGATTGTCCCTTTTATTGATATATAATGGTCTTCTCTGTCTCTTATAACTTTTTTGCATTTAAAGTCTGTTTTGTCCAATATTAGCATAGCTACCCCTGCTCTTTTTGGTTACTATTCGTGTGGAGTATCTTTTTCCAGCCTTTCACTTTCAGCCAGTTTCTATCCCTGGGTCTAGGGTGAGTCTCTTGTAAGCAGTATCTGGATGGCTCATGTTTTTTCATCCATTCTGTCAGCCTACATCTTTTTTTTTTTTTTTTTTAAAGATTTTATTTATTCATTTATCCCCCCCTTGCTGCTTGTGCTCGCTGGGTCAGCTAACCATGCCGTGCGGGCGGGCTTGCCTTCACCAGGAGGCCCCGGGAACCAAACCCAGGGCCTCCCATATGGTAAACGGGAGCCCTACTGATTGAGCCACAGCCGCTTCCCAGCCTACATCTTTTGATTGTGGAGTTTACTCCATTCACACTCAATAATATTACTGTAAATGCATTATTTACTTTCACCATTTTAGTCTTTGGTTTTCATGTGTCATATATCATTTTCATCTGTCTTTTTACCCTTTTGGTTATTATTTCTGCTGTTCTTTCTTCTATACTCTCCTCCAAGCCTCTCTCTCCTGTCTTTTTCTTTCAGGCTTTAAGGCTTCCTTTAATATCTCCTGCAAAGGTGGATTCTCTTTTTACGAACTCTCTCAATTTCTGTTTGTTTGTGAATATTTTATACTCACCTTCATATTTGAAGGACAATTTTGCTGGATAAAGAATTCTCGGCTGGCAGTTTTTTTCTTTCAGTTTCCTAATTGTATCATACCACTGTCTTCTCACCTCCATGGTTTCTGATAAGAAATCCATGCTCTTACTGGGTGTCCCTTGTACATGATGGTTTGCTTCTCTCTTGCTGCTCTGAGTAATTTCTCTTTATCTTTGACACTTGACTTTGTAAGTAGTACGTTTCTTGGAGTAGGTCTACTCGGATTTCTTCTGATTGGGGTACGGTGCACGCTCAAATTTTTCCTTTTTTTTTTTTCCTCTCTGTTCTTTTATCTCTTTGACTTCAGCTGTTCTGTCTTTGGCATCACTTATTCTTTCTTCTGTCATTTCTAGTCTCCTGTTGTATGCCTCTAATGTGGTTTGTTTGTTTGTTTTCACCCTACCCCCTTGTTGTTTGCACTTGCTGTGTCTGTTTGTCTTCCCTGTTTCTTTAGGAGGCATTGGGAACTGAACCCAGGGCCTCTGATGTGGGAAGGAGGCACCTAATCACGTGAGCCACCTCCATTCCCTGCTTTGTGTGTGTGTGTCTTGTTTTTTTTTTTTTTTTCCTTGTGTCTCTTGTTGTGTCGTCTTGTTGCGTCAGCTTGCTATGCCTGTGCATCGTAACAGCACACTGTCTTGTTCCTCTTCTTTAGGAAGCACCGGGAACTTCTGCCCCCTGCTTTGTTTTGTCTCTTATTATGTTTTTCTTCTTGTGTCTCTTGTTGCATCATCTTCTTGTGTTGTCTTACCATGCCTGCCTGTCGCACCAGCTCGCTATCTTCTTTAGGAGGCACCGGGAACCAAACCATGGACCTCCCATGTGGTAGGCAGGAGCTCAGTCGCTGAGTCACATCTGCTTCCCTCTTATGTGTTTTTGATCTTATCTGTTATGTCTTTCATTCCCATGAGCTATGTTACTTTTCTATTCAGGATTTCAAATTCTTTGTGCTCGCTCAATGTCTTCTTGATATCGTTTATCTCTTTAGCCATATTGTCTTTCAACTCATTAATTTGATTTTGGAAATTTGGGTGCATCTCATTAATTATCTCAAATCCTGCGTCTATTCTGGGGCTTTGATACATTTCTTTTATTGGTCCATGTCTTCCATTTTCTTAGTATGGCTCATAAATTTTTGCTGATGTCTAGGCATCTGATTAGGATGGTAGTTTACTCAGATGCTCCATTTCTTTCTCTTTTGTAGGGTTTTAGTGGCAGGAGGCTGTGTGTTACTGCTGCTCTTTGATCCTCGGTTTGACCTGGATCATTAGGATTGTCCCTGTTAGTTGCTCACAACTGGGCTCTGGACCCAGTAATAGGTTGCAGACCCACGTCCTAAGTCCTTGGGGAGAGAGGCTATAAAGGCTGGAAAAAGCCTCTCTTCCTTATTTATTTTTAATTTTTCAGGTGCACTTCCTTGCTCTGCCAGAAGATGGCGCTCTCTGACAACTTTCAGTTCAATGTCTGGTCAGAGTGTGTTTGAATTTTGCTGTTGTGATTCCCCTCCTTTGTCCCTCTCTCCTCTGGGTAGTGTCCAGCCTTCTCCTGGTGTCCTAAATCCTAGATGTTTTTCCAGGCCGTTTCAGCCTGTCCTCTAGTTGTTTTTCTGGAGGAGAAGAGAGTCCTGTGTCTTTCTAGTCTGCCATCTTCTCAGAAGTCCCTTAACATTTTTTATTCAGGTAGCTTGACCTGTTTGTTTGTTTGTTTTTAAGTGTATTTTCCCCCCTTTGGTCAAAATTAGTCTTCTGATTATAGGTGTATCGCTAGTTATTATCAGATATATGGTTTTTAAAACATGCATCTAAATATAGATTTAACTTGTGAATGGGTTTTAATTCTCATTCCTTAAAAAAAAAACAAAAAAACTCATGATCTAAATAAAGGAAGTTTTTTTGGGGGGTGGGGGGGACTCTTTAAAAAATCTCTAGGGAAATGGATATGGCTCATGTGATTGGGCTCCCATCTACCATATAGGAGGTCCAGGGTTTGATTCCCGGGGCCTCCTGGTCAAAAGGCAAGCTGGCCTGTGCGGAGTGCTGGCCCGTGCAGGAGTGCTGGCCTGCATGGAGAGCTGGCGCAGCAAGATGATGCAACAGAAAGAGACACAGAGGAAAGACAATAAGAGATGGAGTAGACAGGGAGCTGAGGTGACACAAGAGATTGAGCACCTTTCGTCCACTCCATAAAGTCCCAGGATCGGTTCCTGGTGCCACCTGAAGAAAAGACAAGCAGACACAGAAGAACAGAGAGCAGACAGTGAGTGTAAAAACAACAGGGTGGTGAGGTGGGAGAAATAAAAATTTTTTAAAAATCTCCTGCCCAGAAGCTGCCACAGAGCTTTGTATCTGGGGCAGAAGGAGATGAAGACAGGGTGGCCATGGTTAGAAGAGGCATCAAGAGAACAAGGCTCAAGCTCATAGCCTGAAGAAATCTTTGGGTGAGAAAGACTAGGCCTGCATGCAACTCAGAGGTTTGGGGACAGCAGTTCTTCTCCAGGGCGGCCTGCAGGGAGTGCCCACCCTCAGCATCACTTACTAGTGGTGCCTGGAGGGGCAAGTGGGTGCCCCAGCAGGAGAGGGTGGCTAGGTGGGGCTGCTGCAGAGAGGTCCTCAGAAGAGTCCAGGTCCCAGGTGGACTGGGCAGGGGAGAAGCTTCCCTGGTGGGGGCTCTCTGGGGAGGGGAGGGGCTGTGGGCTGCCCCAGCAAGGAAATGGCTGAGTGGGAGAAGTTAGAGTGGGGGATGGGAGGAGCAGGTAGCCTGTCTTGCCTCACAAGGGCTGGTCCTGGCCGTGAGACTGTCCCGTGTCCAAATGCCGAGGCATTTTGTGCAAGGCAAGCTGAAGAGGTTGGTGGCATTAAGAAATGCATACTAAACTTTTCTGTTAGTTCCCCCCCCCCTTTCAAGGTATATTTTCCTTCAGTAGCTCTGCATTTTTCAAGTAAAAGTGTTGAGCTTTGCCTTGGAGTCAAATTTAAAATGACGCAAGTGGGGGCGGATGTGGCTCAAATGGTTGGGTGTCCACCTGCCATATGGAGGGACCTGGGTTCGATCCCCGGGACCTCCCGGTAAAATAAAAAATATATATATGTAGAAGGCGCATGGGCTGCCAGGCTCTGTGTGCCGGTGAGCCACCAGGCCCCGGGAGCCATGTAGCAAGATGATGACGTAACAGGAGAGAGACGCAGGGGAGAGACAAAACGAGATGCTCCGAAAGCGCCAGGAACTGAGGTGGCGCAGGTGGCAGAACACCTCTCTCCTACATAGGAGGTCTCCAGGATCGAATCCTGGTGAAGACTGGAGGAGGAGGATGAGAAGAGATGGCAGGGAACAGACACAGAGAATTGCCCAGCGAATGGACACAAAACAGCAAATGGGGAAGGAGGGGTTTAAAATGGATAAAGTAAATAAATAAATCTTAAAAAATAAATAAATAAAATAAAATGACGCAAGTGTTTTCAGGTCCTTTAAGTTTGTTAATTTGTCTCTAAACAAAGTTATTTTTAAGGTAAGCTTTATTTTATATATAAATATTATATATTTATATATATAATTATATATATAAAAATTGCAAGGATAATACGGAAAGTTTCCATATGCCCTTTACCAGCTTCCCTAATGGTCACATGTTAACTGATAACATTTGTCCCAAGTAAGAAATTAACATTGGTTACAAATGGATGGACTGAACCACAGACCCTCCCCACCCCCATTTTGCGCTCGCTGTCTGCTCTCTCTGTCTGCTCATCTCTTTAGGAGGCACTGGGAACCAAACCTGGGACCTCCCATGTAGGACAGAGGCGCTCAGTTGCTTGAGCCACCTTTGTTGACTCTCTCAGTCTGTTTCCTCTTTGTGTCTCTTGTTACGTCATCTTGTTGTGTCAGCTTACTGTGCCAGCCCACCTTGCCAGCTTGCTCTCTTGCTCGTCTTCTCCAGAAAGCACTGGGAACCGAACCTGGGACCTCCTGTGTGGTAGGTGGGAGTCCAATTGCTTGAGCCACATCTGCTTCCCCCACAGGCCCTTTTTATCTCTCATCACTTTTCCCCTAATGTCCTTTCTCTGACCCAGGACCCGACCCAGAGGCCCTGTTACATTTAGTCATCGTGTCTCCTTCATCTCCTCTGGTCTCTGTGTCTCAGTCTTCCTTGATTTTCATGACTTTGACATTTTCGAAGAGCATTTTTCCCTCAGTTTGGGTTGGTCTGGCATTTTCTTCTGGTAGGACTGGACTTATGAGTTTGGGAGGAAGACCCTAGAGAAGAGGGGCCCTTTTCAGTGCATTGTACCGGGGCATGGGACACCCATGTGACTCACAGGGTCATGTGACCTGTGAAACAGCCTGATTCTTACTTTACTAGAATGAAACCCCTGGCTCTGCTCTGCTCTTCTCTTGAATCCTAGCTGTGGGTCTGTCAGAGATCCTAGGACAATATAAAAGGATGTGGTGGGAGGTGTGGGAGGTGGGCGGCATGGGAATCCCAGTGGGTTCCGTGTAGTATTTTGGGTAATCTGAGCACCTCTTAAAATATATGTATATATATATATAAATAGCATTTTTGTAAGCAAATACACATATATGCATATATATTTATATATCATTTTACAAATGTTTGTATGTATTGTGAGAATTTTGATTTTTACCCATAATAAAAAAAAAAAAAAAAAAAAGGTCCTTTTATATTGGAAGGGACCTTCGTGGCCACCCGGGAGATCCTTCCAACTCCCTGGTGAAATAGCTTAGAGCCTAGTGGGCTCTGACTTACGGACCAGGGGCACATCAGGTTACCATCAGAGACGGCCCTGGGGTCCAGGCCAGCTCCCTGCCCTGACCACTTCCTGCAGGCCTGGAACCCATACCCGAGAACTCTAGAGGGACAGAGATGTCCCCAGCATCCCCAGCAGTGCAGAGTGAGTCTGAACTCACTGGTGGAACTGGTTTCTATTTAGGGGCAGGTCCGCGTCCCTCCAAAGTGTTTGGGAGGCTCTCGTTTGACTCGTCAGCGCTGGTGCAATTGCCCTGGCTGGGTGTGCTCAGCCTCCCTGTTTCCTTGGCAGGAGGCTACAGTTCTGTATGGCTTGGCCTTGGTGAGAAGGGTGGTCAGCTTTGATACCTTCTAGCCTTTTATCCTTCAGGTGAAGCTACAGTGTTGTTTATTGTCTAAAGACCTTTGTCCTCAGTTACAGACTAGCCTGTGGGCTGTTACTTTGTTTGAGGCTTTTTTATTGAACCAAGAACAGAGAGTTCTTCCAACCCAGAGTTTAGGAGATAGGCATTCAGGAGAATCATTAGTTTGGCTTATTTTCCTACCCATCTGCAAATTCGCCTCTCCAGCCTCCTTTTCATGTGACCACACCAAAACCAAGAAAGTTAGGAAGGCTGGGAATTGGGAGGAAGAATGACAGGGTATGGGTTTAATGGGAAAGAACTTTGAAGAAAAAGGTGATGCCTCTCTTTTGAGGATGTGGGGCCTGCCCTGGCAGTAGGCGCACAGGCCTAGGAGCCCCGGGGCTGACGCTCAGGCTCAGGTGCTGGGAGTGGGCCTGGAGAAGGGGGGACACTACCCCTGCCCGCCCTTCCTTCCTTCCTTCCTTGTTTCTGGTAACTAAACTCTAACTTGGTAACTAAGTGGAGGTGTGGATGAATGCAGTACTTGACATAATTGATCTTTCTCTGCGCACCAATGTACTGTGAAGTTCTCTGGGAAGCTGCTCCCTGTCACAGCTGGCCAGTATTATCCCCAGTAAGAAATGCTTTATTCAGAATGTGTAGGTATGGGAGGTGGATGGGGCTCCCATTTACCATGTGGGAGGCCCTGGGTTCGATTTCCGGGGCCTCCTGGTGAGGGTAGGCCAGCCTGTGCAGCGTGGTGAGCTGACGCAGCAAGACAATGCAACGAGGGGAGACAGGTAGACATGGGGGGATGCTCAGCAGATGGACACTGCGAGCACGGGCAGCAATGGGGGGATAAATAAATAAAATCTTTGGGGAAAAAAAAATGCGCAGGTAGGCGCCCAGGACGAGCTTCCGTTCACTCACAGTGCCTCTGCAGGTGTGAGGAGAAGCCTCACCTGCCTGTGCTTGTCTCTGCAGCAGTGCTCCACCTGCCTGAAGGGTGTTCCTGCCAGGTGAGATTTATTCACAGGCGGAGGCGGGGGTGGGTGGTGGTATGGTGGTAGTGGCTTTCCCCTCCTGTTTCAAGGAGAGAGTAACTTCAGAAAACAAAAGTGTGAACACTTTAATAACTGACACTTTCCTTGCAGGACAACTGGTTAGAATTACTAGAACTGTTCTCCATATTACTGTGGTTATACATTCACTCACGGGAATCACAGATGTGACGTAAACAAAATCCAGGGCATTTTAAGGGATTCTGGGAAATTCCAGAAGATCCCACAGCTGCTCTCAAGGACCTTGCAGTTTGCTGGGGAGAGAAGGTTCCTGTGGGGAATAAAGGAGCTGCCAGCAAAGGACTGCAAGCAACACTCACCGATAGGGTCCCCAGGGGCAGGGGCACAGCTGGGGGTCATTTGGAGCCAGGGTAGGTAGGGCAGGGCTGCTGCTGCCTTCAGAGGGATGGAGTGCATCAAGGGACCCAGCCCTGGCCTGGTAGAGGCAAATCCATGGGGCCCAGAGAGAGGCTCTCATTTTGTGGGGAGTGCCCCTGTGCCTTAGGGTTTTACTTCAATTTGTGACCTTTTAGTCTTAGAGGCTGCAGGAGGTTTCCTGTAAGAGCTAGGGTCAGAACTGGAGAGAGGGACAGAGGAGGCCACGAGGCAGGAGTCCCTGGGTAGGAGAGGAAATGCCTGGCCCAGCCTGGCCCTGCCACATCCCTCCCAAGAGAGTTGACTTATAATCAAGTCAGATACCACATAGATTCCTACACCAGATTGTGGAGAAAACATTTGCTGAATGAATTTAACTCCCAAGGAAAGATTTGTATTTAAGTGGTATATAATTAACCCAACTTTAGATTAGAAACTCAGTTTTTCTGTTTAGTTGTCAACTTTAATATGATGTTAAATTATTAATTTTGGCAAAACAGAAGGCATGAGTCCATTGATATTGTTTTCTGACTAATTGATTTTACTAAGTCAACTTTTAAAATGCATATTTATTTTAAATTTTATCCAAGGTTATTTGGCTGTGAAATGGAATCTTAAGCATATGGATTGGATTATTTTTAAAATGCTGTTTTTTTTTTTTCCTAATAAACTTCCAGGAGGTTGTGGCTTGCAAAGCAGAAAATGATTTTTCACACTGGGTCTCCCACTGGTAGTTAATGATTTCTGCCCCACCAGATAGGAGCTGCATCTAGAAAATAATTAGTTCATTCATCTCCTTGTTAGCAAATACTCCTCAGAATCATGAGGGTTTTTTTTGTTTTGTTTTTTGGATGACTGTAGCTCCTTTCTGCTTTTTTTTTTCTTTTTCTTTTTTTCCTTTCTTTAACCACTTGGAACTCTTTTTATGTACAGTACATAGTTTTGTTTCCTGCTGTTTTCACTTTACGTTTTTGCATAAGCGTTTCTTTAAAACTCCATTTCCACTGGCGCTTGCTATCCTTTTCTATGGGTGAACCACAGGTGACCAGCTTTCTGTAGCTGGGTAATTGTAGAGCTTGTTCCCAGTTGTTAGGAGAATTTCTTAATGAATGTTTTCATAGTATAAACCTGGATCTGAATTCCTGACTATTTCTGCTAGATTCTTCGTAGTAGAGGGATTTGCCAGGTCACAGGGTATGAGCAATAGGTACCAGTCTGGTCCTCCTCCGGAAGTTGCTCTCCGGGAAGGGCACCCCCTCCCAGCTCATTTCCCAGCTGAGGCCAAGTGTCTGCATCGAGCTGCCTTGGAAGGCGGCACACGTGAGCACCCTGGAGCTCTGCCCACTCTGAAAGGGGGTCCCTGCTGAGCCTCAGGGCTCAGTGTCCCTGTCTAGACAAACAGGACACTGATAGTTCCTGCCTCATAGACATGTGTTGAGGATGAACTGACTGTTTAAAATGCTCAGAAGATGTGAGGCAAAGAGTAAGCACTTAATACATGTTAGGTAGTATTTTTAGAAGTAGAGGGAAAAATGGCATTTTATTAATTTTTCTTTAAGCAATAGTATTTATGGTTGTACCTATAAAGTGGTATCTATGATATGTCTCAGAATTTAAAGAATGAAAATACAACAAACTCCTATGTGCTCACCGCCCTGCTTAAAAGTCAGAATGTCCCCCCGGCCCTCTGTCTGCCCTGCCCAGGTTGTAGTTCTCTCTCTCCTCAGTTCAGAGGGAACCTGCATCCTGATTTTCATATTAATCAAATTAATGGTCTCTAAAATTATACCTCTAGGCAGCTCTGCAGTGCTTAAGCTAAGCAAAGAGCTGGTGTCCATCCAAAGAAATCCTTGTATTTCAATGTTTCATACTATGCTTGTGGTGACATTTGCACAAAGTTAATGTTGAAAATATAGGTTGGTAAAATTCAGAGAGCACTGTTCACCGAGCACTGCTTATTAGCTAGGCTGAGGAATTGGTGTCCGGCTGATGTCCTCTGTCTGCCTCTGGAGTGGGGAGTGGGCTCAGGGTGTTGGAGGGGGAGCAGGCCCTGTGGCATGCAGTGGGAGGACAGATGCAGGAATCCAGCTGAGACCATGCACTTTACACTGAACACTGTTCCCCTCCCTCGTCCTCAGCTCGCTCCATGGAACTGTTCAGTCTTATTTCCCAGCCCTCATTTAAAAAAACCAGTCGGCCAGCACCCTGTGCTTCAGCTCATGAGCGTGACTCCCTGTTGGTGGGACAAACTGCGTTTTGCTTTTGCTGGGTAGTGTCTTATGAGAGCCTTGGTGATGACGCAGGGCAGTGGCAGCAGAGCATGTGGGCATGGGTCAGTGGGGTGGGCACAAGCAGACATGTGCACAGGCCCTGAGGAGCTCTGCCTGCCAGCGTCCTCAGCAACATAATTTCTGTGCGGGGCAGCACGATACACTTCTCCAAGGCCTGTGCCCTTGTCTCATGCGGCTGCCATGCTGCCCTGGGGGGCAGGACGGCATTAGAGAAGAGGCTCAGTGCACGTGGCTTGCCTGTACTCTCTGCTAGTCAGCTGTGCATCGGGGCTTGGATGCAGCTCTTCAGTTTTGTCCACTCACCTAGTTGTCCTCTGTGGTAGAAGCCTTGGAGTGGGGTGGGGAAGCTGTGGTGGTGACACTGTTTTTCAGCTGCTCTCCCAGTACTCCCTTTTCTGCTTGTTTTTCTGGAGATGGGCCTAGCTTTGTGGAATTTTTTAGGGTGGGAGAGGCCCTTCTAGTATGCTCAAGGCCAGCGAGCACAGTGTCCCATTGGGAATGAGCTGGTTGGATGTGTGAGGCTGGTGGCAGGGGACAGACCTGTACCTGTTACTGTGCCTGGGCGGCCCTGAGAGGCAGCTCAGCCTTTTGTGATTGGGACCCTTACTCTCCCGCTGGCTGGCTGAGATGTTAGGCTGCGAGGAGGCTTCCTGGCCTCGGAAGGCTCTGGTTTCTATCCTGCTTTCTCTCGTGTGGATTAGGGATCCCAGCCTTTCATATTGCTTTGTTAAGTGGGGCCTTCTAGTACAGGGTCTATTTAATTTCATTTTACTCACAGATAATTAAACAACATTTGGAAAGAAGATGGGCTTTATTTTTGGCTTTGAAAGGATTGTTTTATGATCTGATGATCTTGGTTGGGAAAACTGTGTGTCTGCATTCTGTGCTATTTAGTTGTAAAGTGCTGAAAGCCTGTGTTTCTAGGGTGCTCACGCTGAGCCAGGCCCTGCTCTCCATACAGCGAGCCTGCGGAAGGTTCCCTTGTTTTCCCTGACTCTCCGATGAAAACTTAGTGGCACAGAAAGTGGGGACCCTAGCCCAGCAGAGCCCCAGGACTACAGTCCCCAGCGCCCCTTGTCTCCTCGTGTCTGCAGCATGCTTGTCTATTCCCAGCTGTGACTATTTCATGTGCAAAAGGGTTAGACAATTTAGAACCAAAGATTAAACTTTTGGATCTACTTATTCTGTCTGATACTGTGGAGTTTGATTCTTCAGCAGGTTTGCAGAAATCTGAAAAAAAGAGAAAATCTAAAGAACCCAGACATGTTTAAATAATCTAGTTGTAACTAGCCTGTTCAAGTGTGGAGTGTGTAGACCCCAGCGTCAGCCCTTGCCTGTGGTGCAGTGAGGCGGGCTTCCCCCTCTGTCCTCAGCCAGAAGACTGTTCCTCATGGCACCGCCAAAGTCTTTAGCGTTAAATGCCCAAGTTCAGTCACTATATAAAAAGTATTGCTTTGTTTGTATTTTATCTCTTTCTTAAAGCAATACAGACAAAGGGGTAAAGAACCATCCAGGGGGATCTGAGGCTTATCAGTTAACCCTTTGCAGGATTTTACCCCCTCACCACTTGGAGAGGTGCCAGCCTCCCTTCCCGATTCAGTCTTCAGGGCTCCCAGGAGTGCCGGGGCTCCCAGTTGGTGCTCAGTGGTCGCTGCTGGGGAAATGAAGGGATACATCCCTTTTCTTTGCAGAAGTGTTTTAAACCACCATTCAGATTATTTGGAAAGGAGAGAAAGAAAACCACCCATGATTCCCCGCCCTAACCCAATGTGCAAGCCTTCCCAGAGGAGAAAGCACCTCTTCCTCTGAGTCTCTCGGGGCTGGCCTGGACCACAGGCTGTGAGTTCTCCCAGCCCTGGCAGCCGTCTCGCCACTTCCTCGTCTTCCAGATACAGTGCTGACTCACCCCTCGCTGGTAATTAAGGACTGCGGGGGGTACCTTAGGAAGACTCGGCTCTGTGTATTAGGACTCAGGCCGTCTCGGGGGAAGGAGGCTGTTGTGCGCCTTTCTGGATGAGGCAGGGTGTCTGGTCTTGTATGACTCAGTGAAGGTGGGAAGAAATCCATGGGTCACTTGTTTTCCTTTGGCCCCAACTTCATTTGCACTTTAATCTATTTGCCAATCAAATGCCTGTTACATGTGGCTGTTTTGAATGTTGAATACTGGATCTTTTGATATTGATATTTTTTGGAACAGTCTTTAGTGTCTGAGCAGTGGGCTGGGCAGCTAACTGGTGCTTTACTATGTTTTTGGTGGAATGAAAATATAATTAGCTCTCAGACTCATTTTCCCTTGAAATTTCTACATCTCTGAGAACAAACCTGCTGAACTCAATACTTAAAAAATCAAACAACTTGAAGGCTGCAGAAAACACCCAGTATGCAAATGGACTGTATTTTTAAAAGTTCATTTAGAAGTCAGTTTAAAGCTGGGAGCTTGTTTCCCCATCACAGACAACTGTTGCAGAGGAGCCATTTTGGCCTTCTCCACACTAGCTAGCTGAAACCTGTGGTGCCATGTGGCAAAGGAGAGGAGACAACGACAGCAGTGTGTGTGCTGAGCGAGGAAGTGGTGGAGGGTGGCGGAGTGAGCCAGGGAGGACAGGGTGACGGTCTCTCCCGGGGACACCAGAGACGGTCCCAGAGATGGTCCTGGCAGCTTTGAGGGCTTAGGCTGTTGATGGCACTGATACTCCTATCTAAAGGCCTTTGTGCAACATTCAGCCTGCTGCCTTCTTGTGAAGCTGCCCTGTGAGCACATCTTTCATGTATATCAACAACGATCAAGCTACAGAAGCTTGTCCTGACAGCTGGACAAGAGGTAAGAGAGATGGACACAGTGGGCCCTCCCCCGAAGGAGGGCGAGATCGACTGATTGCCTGTGCTGGGAGGCAGGGGCAGGTGGGTATGAGACCATGGTTGGTGGGAGGCCAGAGGGAGCCACAGGTGGCCACTGTGGGAGGTGGGCCACAGCTCCCAGCCTTCCCTTGGAACTGGGTGTGCACACGTGTGTGGGTGTACAAAGCCAGTAATCATAACCCTGGGGACTTCCCAGAAACCCTCTCGTGATGGTGTGCCTTTTCTCTGTGACCTTCCCTTGTGAGGAGCTCCTGTCTTTTTTTTTTTTTTTTTTTCAGGTGATAATGGGGACAGGCATACCAAAGGTTTCTTTGCTTTAAATTTCCCCCAGAGATTTACATTTTAGAAGCTGCCGGGTAAGGATAAATATTTACTTTCCATAATTTTGGGTCACTGAGTGGGTCGCAGACCAATTGGCTGGGCCGGGAGGGATGACTCTGTGCCTGTGCAACCCCCCCCCCCCCCGCCGACAGGGCCAGCATGCAGGGAGGGGGCGCCCCAGGACCTGGCGGGACATTCTGCTGGCCGCGGGGCTGCCGACCAGCATTTGTTGTCCACATCAGGGGAGATGCTCGGAGTGCTAGTTGTGAGCTTAATTACTACTTAAAAATTCTTCAAAGAATTGGCCCTTTAGAACAGCAGCCACAGTGCAGATAAACACTTGGACTTTTCACACTGGACGAAGTCTTTTCATTTCACAGTTGATGCTTAAAAATGCTTTGAAGGGTAATATTGCAACCATCACTTTCTTTTACTGCAGAATTCAAGTGATTCTTTAAAACCTACCCCGTGTCAGCAAAATATGGCTGCCTTGAAGAGAAGCGAGCTCTGTGTCAACCTTGGCAGCACAGGTCAGGCAGGGCCCCAGACGTGTCGTGTACTGAGGTGGTTGGCCAGAAGGAGATTTCAGAAGTCTGTGAAGGAGGAAGGCTGCCTATGGACAGGTCTCGTGTCATCGCGCTGGGGCAGGAACTCACCTGCCACTGCTCTGATGCTTCCAAAGCTGCTGTAGTCTGGTGACCAGCCTCTGGGAGCCAGGCTGATACAGGAGGTGCCCGGGCCTGTGCCTGTGCCTTCATGCCAGCGGGTTTCTCAGGCTCCTACCCTGTGTTTGAGGTACCCAGAGGGTGCCAAAAGTGACCCCAGAGGGTGATCTGGGGTGTTGTGATCCCTGCCTACACCCAGGAGCTCTGGAGGTGGCCTGTGGCATGGACTAGGCTCGACGGCTGTGAGCTCAGAGCCGTCCCCCTCCAGGCCTCTGCACTGGCCAGTCGTCTACCTCAGGGCCTTCCCAGCTGTCTTCAGGGCTTGACCCTACCGCTCATGCTCTCCTTAGGCATCCCCTTCCCAGTAAGGGCTTCTCTGATTGCCTGTCTAAATTTGCTCTCTATTTCTTCACAGTAATTATCAATAACTCACATGTTGTAACCTTTACCTGGGGTTTTTATTAAAAAAACTTTTTTTGGTCTATCTGCCTCACTAGAATATAGGCTCCTTGTTTTGTTTTGACCTTTGCTGCATCTCCAGAGCCTGAAGTAGTGGTGACACATAGTAGGTGCTCAGTTGATCTTTGTTGATTGGCTGAACAAAGGGTGGTCCTGAGGGAGCTCCATTTTAAATCATTGCAGCTGCTTTGAGATGGCTGGTCGATGGTCTGCTATTCCTTATAAGCATGTACTAGAAAAGCAGATGTGCGTGTGAGAGAGAGAGAAAATGTATGTCAGTGTGTGTGTTACATCAAGAATGATTGCCAGGGAGCCGGCTCCGCTTACGAGCCCCACTGAGGAGCTGGAGGTCAGGCTGCAGTTACCGCCACATCCGCTCCTGGTCCCTGGTCCCTCAGCGGCATGGTGTGCGGGGCGATGTTGAAGCAGCCCATGGAGTTTGAGGCGGTGCTGCTGAGCCCCGGCTCCCCGAAGCAGGGGTCTGTGCCCCACTGTCCAGCCCCACTCTGGGCCTTAGGCCCCCAGACACCGAGCCGCCGTCGCTTCAGGCACAGATCCCACCGCCAACTCTGCAGCAGCCCGCCCCGCCCAGTAGCGAGAGACACCTTCCAACTCTGGAGCAAATTTTTCAGAACATAAAACAAGAATATAGTCATTATCAGAGGTGGAGACATTTAGAAGTTGTTCTTAATCAGAGTGAAGCTTGTATTTCTGAAAATCATCCTCACTCCTCAGCACTCACAGCACCTAGCTCTCCAGGTTCCTCCTGGATGAAGAAGGACCAGCCCACCTTGACCCTCTGTCAAGTTGGAATAATATGTGAGGGTCTCTTAAAAGACTATGAACCAGCAAAAAATTACGAGCCATACTAAGAAAATAGAAGACATGGCCCAAGAAAAGGAATACATCAAAGTCCCAGAAGAGATGCAGAATTTGAGAGAACTAATCAGCGAGATGAGCACAAATTTCCAAAATTAAGTTAATGAGATGAAAGACAATATAGTTAAAGAGATAAATAACATCAAGAAGACATTGAGCGAATGCAAAGAAGAATTTGAAATCCTGAACAGAAAAGTAACAGTTCATGGGAATGAAAGACACAAAAGGTGAGGTCAAAAGCACATTTGAGGCATACAACAGCAGACTCGAAATGATAGAAGAAAGAATAAGTGATACTGAAGACAGAGCAGCTATAATTGAAGAGAGAAAAGAACACAGAGAGAAAAGAATGGAAAAAATTGAGCTGGGGCTCAGAGAGTTGAAAGACAACACACAACGCAACAACATACGTGTCATAGGAGTTCCAGAAAGGGAAGAGAAGGGAAAAGGGGCAGAAAGAGTATTTGAGGAAATAATAACTGAAAATTTCCCAACTCTCACGAAAGAAATGAACTTACATGTCCAAGAAGCACGCCGTAATACAATCAGAATAATCCAAATAGACCTACGCCAAGACACATACTACTCAGAATATCAAAGATAAAGAGAAAATTCTCAGAGCAGCAAGAGAGAAGCAAATGATCACGTACAAAGGACGTCCAGTAAGACTTAGTGCAGATTTCTCTTCAGAAACCATGGAGGCGAGAAGACAGTGGTATGATACAGTTAGGAAACTAGAAGAGAAAAACTGCCAGCCGAGAATTCTTTATTCAGCAAAACTGTCCTTCAAATATGAAGGTGAGTATAAAATATTCACAAACAGAAACTAAGAGAGTTTGCAAAAAAGAACCCACCTTTGCAGGAAATAGTAAAGGAAGCCTTAGAACCTGAAAGGAAAAGACAGGAGAGAGAGGCTTGGAGGAGAGTATAGAAGAAAGAATAGCAGAAAGGATAACCGAAAGAGTAAAAAGAGAGACAAAAACAGGACGACATATGAAAACCAAAGAATAAAATGGAGGAAGTAAATAGTGCGTTTACAGTAATATCATTGAATGTGAATGGATTAAACTCCCCAATCAAAAGATACAGGCTGACAGAATGGATAAAATAACATGAGCCATCCATATGCTGCTTACAAGAAACTCACCTTATATCCAGGGATACAAACCGGCTGAAAGTGAAAGGTTGAGAAAAGATACTCCACATGAATAGTAACCAGAAAAGAGCAGTGGTAGCTATACTAATATCAGACAAAACAGACTTCACATGGAAAAAAGTGATAAGAGATACAGAAAGCTACTATATATTAATAAAAGGGACGATCCTCCAGGAAGATATAACAGTCATAAATATCTACACACCTAACCAAAGTGCCCCAAAATACATGAGACAAACTCTCGTAAAACTGAAGGGAGAAATAGACATTTCTACAATAATCGTTGGAGACTTCAACACCCCTCTCACATCATTAGATAGAACAACTAGACAGAAGATCAACAAGGAAACAGAGAACTTGAACAATATGATAAACAAGTTAGACCTAACAGACATATAGAGAACACTGCATCCAAACTCAGTGGGTTACATATTCTTCTCAGGTGCCCATGGACCTTTCTCCAAGATAGACCGCATGTTAGGTCACAATGAAGCTCTCAATAAATATAAAAAGATTGAAATTATACAAAGCACCTTCTCAGATCATAGTGGAATGAAACTAGAAATCAATAATAGGCAGGGAAAAAGTAAATTTGGAAATATGTGGAGATTAACAACAAACTCCTAAATTATCAGTGAGTCAAAGAAGAATTTGAGGGAAGCGGCTGTGGCTCAATCGGTGGGGCTCCCGTTTGCCATATGGGAGGCCCCGGGTTCGGTTCCTGGGGCCTCCTGGTGAGGGCAGGCCCGCCCGCACGGCGTGGTTGGCTGGCCCAGCGAGCACAAGCAGCGGGGGGGGGGGGGATAAATGAATAAATAAATAAAATCTTAAAAAAAAAAAAAAAGAAGAAGAATTTGCAAGTGAAATCAGTAAATATATTGAGACAAATGAAAATGAGAACACAATGTATCAAAACTTATGGGATGCCATGAAGGCAGACTTGAGAGGGAAATTTATAGCCCTAAATGCCTATATTAAAAAACAATAAAGAGCTAAACTCACAGATTTAACTGAACAACTAGAGAAACTAGGAAAAAAACAGCAAACCAATCCCAAAGCAAGCAGAAGGAAAGAAATAATAAAGATTAGAGCGGAAATAAATGAAAATGAGAACAGTAAAACAATAGAGAAAATCAACAAAACCAAAAGCTGGTTCTTTGAGAAGATCAATAAAATTGACAAACCCCTAGTTAGACTAACAAAGAAAAAAAGGGAGAAGATGCAAATAAATACAATCAGGAATGAAAGGGGGGAAATTACAAATGACCTCACAGAAATAAAAAGAATCATAAGAGGATGTTATGAGAAACTATATGCCAACAAACTGGACAGTCTAGATGAAATGGACAAATTTCTAGAAACACACAACCAACCTACACTGACGCTACAAGAAATACAAGAACTTAACAAACCAATCACAATTAAGGAGATTGAATCCGTCATCAAAAATCTCCCAGCAAAGAAAAGTCCAAGACCAGATGGCTTCACAGGGGAATTCTACCAAGCATTTCCAAAAGAATGAACACCAATCCTGTTTAAACTCTTCCAAAAAATTGAAGAGGAGGGAAAATTACCCAACACATTTTATGAAGCCAACATTTCCCTAATACCAAAGCCAGATAAAGATTCCACAAGAAAAGAAAATTACAGACCAATCTCTCTAATGAACATAGATGCAAAAATTCTCAACAAAATACTTGCAAATAGAATCCAACAGCATATCAAAAGACTTATATATCACGACCAAGTGGGATTTATTCCTGATAGGCAAGGCTGGTTCAACATAAGAAAATCAATGTAATACACTACATTAACATATTGAGGGAAAAAAACCACATGATCAACTCAAAAGATGCAGAAAAGGCATTTGACAAAATCCAGCATCCTTTTTTTGATAAAAATACTTCAAAAGATAGGAATAAAAGGAAAATTCCTCAATATGATAAAAGGCATATATGAAAAACCCACAGCCACCATCATACTCAGTGGGGAAAGGTTGAAAGCTTTCCCTCTAAGATCGGGAACAAGACAAGGATGCCCACTGTCACCATTGTTATTCAACTTTGTACTAGAAGGTCTAGCTAGGGCATTTAGACAAGACAAAAAAATTAAAGGTATCCAAATAGGAAAAGAGGAAGTAAAACTCTCACTGTTTGCGGATGACATGATCCTGTACTTAGAAAATCCTGAAGTATCCACACCAAAGCTACTTGAACTAATAAATGAGTTCAGCAAAGTGGCAGGATACAAAGTCAACACACAAAAAACAGTAATGTTTTTGTACACTAGTACTGAACAACCTGAGGAGGAAATCAGGAGGAAAATTCCATTTTCAATAGCAACAAAAAGACTCAAATACCTAGGAGTTAATTTAACCAAAGAAGTAGAGGACCTATATGCAGAAAACTACAAAACAATGCTAAAAAAAATTTAAAAAGACCTAAACAAATGGAAAGACATTCCGTGTTCATGGATTGGAGGAATAAATATTGTGAAGATGTCAATCTTGCCCAAACTGATTTATAGATTCAGTGCAATACCAATCAAAATCCCAACAGCTTACTTTACAGAATTAGAGAAGGCAATTACCAAATTCATCTGGAAGGGTAATTGCACCTGAATAGCCAAAAGCATTCTAAAAAAGAAGAGCAATGTGGGAGGAATTTCACTGCCTGACCTTGAAACATATTACAAAGCTACAGTGGTCAAAACAGCATGTTACTGGCATAAAGATAGACACATCGATCAGTGGAATAGAATTGAGAACCCAGAAATATACCCTCACCTATACAGTCAAGTGGTTTTTGACAAACCTACCAAGCCCACGCTAATGGGAAAAAACAGTCTCTTCAACAAATGGTGTTGGGAGAACTGGATATCTATAACCAAAAGAATGAAAGAGGACCCCTATCTCACCCCCTATACAAGAATCAACTCAAAATGGATCAAAGATCTAAATATGAAAGCCAGGACCATAAAACTACTAGAAGAAAATGTAGGGAAACATCTTCAAGACCTTGTAGTAGGTGGTGGTTTCTTGGACCTCACACCCAAAGCACGTGCAACAAAAGGAAAAATAGATAAATGGGACCTCCTCAAAATTAAACACTTTTGCACCTCACAGGAATTTGTCAGAAGGGTGAAAAGGCAGCCAACTCAATGGGAAAAAATTTTTGGAAATCACATATCTGATAAGAGTTTAATATCCAGGATATATAAAGAGATGTTACAACTCAACAATAAAAAGATAAAGGACCCAATTAAAAGTGGGCAAAAGATTTGAATAGACATTACAACTCAACAATAAAAAGACAAATGACCCACTTAAAAAATGGGTGAAAGACTTGAATAGACATTTCTCCAAAGAAGAAATACAAATGGCAAAAAAAAAAAAAAACACATGAAGAAATGCTCAACATCACTCATGGTTAGGGAAATGCAAATCAAAACTCCAATGAGATATCATTTCACACCTATCAGAATGGCCACTATTAAAAAGACAGAGAACTGCAAGTGTTGGAGAGGATGTGGAGAGACAGGAACACTTCTTCACTGTTGGTGGGAATGCAGGATGGTACAACCACTATGGAGGACTGTCTGGCAGTTCCTAAAGAAGTTGAATATAGACTTGCCACGTGACCCTGCAATGCCACTACTAGGTATATACCCAGAAGAACTGAGAGCAGTGACACGAACAGACATCTGCACACCGATGTTCACAGCCATATTATTCACCATTGCCAAAAGCTGGAAACAACCCAGGTGTCCATCAACAGACGAATGGATAAACAAACTGTGGTCTATTCCCACGATGGAATATTATGCAGCTGTAAGAAGAAATGAAGTCATAAAGCATATGGCAACATGGATGAACCTGGAGGACATTATGTTGAGTGAAGCAAACCAGACACAAAAGGACAAATACTGTATGAATGCGTTACTATGAACCAAATATATTGTGTAATATACTGTTTGATTAAAAAAAAATTTATATGTATCCATTACATTTAATTGAGAAATGTATATATTCATCTGTGTTTACTTTTCAGTTTTTAGTTGTTTATATTTTCAATTACTAAATATACAAAATAAAGTAAACAAAACAAAACAAAACAAAAAAACACAAAATTCCACTATTTAACCCCACCCCCCAAAAAAAAAAAAAGACTAGGAAGATAAAATTCGGGAGGAGTATGAGCAAATCCTCAATACCAAACTAGCAGAACAATATGAATCTTTTGTGAAATTCACACATGATCCGATTATGCGTTGATATGGGACAAGGCCAACAAGCTATGTGTCCTGAAGATTTCTTTTTTTCTTTTTTTAAAGATTTATTTATTTACTTTATGCATTCTAACCCCCCCCCTTCCGCATTTGCTGTTTTTTGTGTCCATTTGCTGGGCAATTCTCTGTGTCTGTTTTCCTGCCATCTCTTCTCATCCTCCTCCTCCAGTGTTCACCAGGATTCGATCCTGGAGACCTCACATGTAGGAGAGAGGTGTTCTGCCACCTGCGCCACCTCAGTTCCTGGCGCTTTCGGAGCATCTCTTTTTGTCTCTCCCCTCTTACGTAATCATCCTGCTGCATGGCTTCCGGGGCCTGACGGCTCAGTGGCACACAGAGCCTGGCAGCCCATGTGCCTTCTATATATTTATATATTTTATTTTACCGGGAGGTCCCGGGGATCAAACCCAGGTCCCTCCATATGGCAGACGGACGCCCAACCAGTTGAGCCACATCCGCCCCCCTGAAGAGTTCTTGCATATCTGAGAACCAGGTTTGACCTCAAGAGATGGCTGCTGTACACTTTTTGCAACTGGTTTGATATCACATTTCAGCTCCAACTTTGCATCCTAAGAACACTTAAAACCGTTTCTGCAGGTCCTTTTTATACAACTTGAAAGACCGTGAAACTTTCTGGTTGCCACAAGCATAACTTTCTTTCCTGCTCATCCAATAAACAGCTGTGCTGTACTGTGATAGATTTTCCAAGAAACCTGGAGCAGCAGTTTAGCAAAATATGCCTTTAGTGGCACTCAACAAATGGAGTTTCCCCAAGCACTGTTCTGTAAGAAGTGTGTGTATGTGTGTGTGTATGAGAGTGTGTGTATGTGTATTTTAAGTTATTTGTATTGTGCAAATTTTTTGATCTTGGGGATTCTGGCTGTGAATTTGATGCATGACAATTATGGTTAAAAACATTTGCTTGGTCTACAGAAGATCATTAATGTTTTGTGACCATATAAGTTGTAACAGTGGATTGTTTTATGTGTAGGTATTATTGTTAAATACAGGGACTGTTTTCAGGCACAGAATATGAATCATAAGTTAGGATGGACATTAGATGTGATTATGATGACATAGCGAAGGTCTGCAGTCTAGGTCTACAGATGCATGGTAAAGAATTAGAACAGGGGGGCGGATGTGGCTCAAATGGTTGGGCGTCCGTCTGCCATATGGAGGGACCTGGGTTCGATCCCCGGGACCTCCCGGTAAAATAAAAAAAATATATAGAAGGCGCATGGGCTACCAGGCTCTGTGTGCCGCTGAACTGTCGGGCCCCGGGAGCCATGCAGCAGGATGATGACGTAACAGGGGAGAGACAAGATGGGATGCTCTGAAAGCTCCAGAAGCCAGGAGCTGAGGTGGCGCAGGCAGCAGAATACCTCTCTCCTACATCGGAGGTCTCCAGGATCAAATCCTGGTGAAGACTGGAGGAGGAGGAGGATGAGAAGAGATGGCAGGAAACAGACACAGAGAATTGCCCAGCAAATGGACACAAAACAGCAAATGGGGAAGGGGGTGTTTAAAATGGATAAAGTAAATAAATAAAAAATCTTTAAAAAAAAAAAAAGAGATGGGCCATTTGACACATGAGTCTGCCTAGCCATGTTAGAAAAATACTTTGGCTCCAAGTCTTAAATACCCATGTGGAGTCTGTGCTCACCTCATTCATACAATCAAAGAGTTCCCTGGACACTGAACCTCTCCAGGGAAAAGGTCTCCCCTAGAACAGGAACCATGAGGGTTTGTTCCAGAGCCCAGCATAGGTGAGCACGGGGCTGTGCCAGGCCCCCGCACTGCTACTTGGGCAGAATTTGGATCCTTTGGTCAAGTTTCCCCAAATTCTTTTAAGAAGTGTCCATGTTCAACTGCTTGAGTGTTGTTTTGGCAACCCACTGCCTGAGGTTGCTTACAAGCTGTTCTTCACTTTGTTTCCAAGGCTGAGGAACAGCAAGTAGCCTCTGTTTTGAGGAGGTGGAAGTTAAGTATACATTTATTTTTTACTGTGACTTGTTCAGGACCACATTTTACAAAATGCCTTATTTCATTTATTATTGCTTCTGGAAATGAAAGTTCTATTAAAATTGCTTTAGTTTAATATAGATTAGTTTTTTTAATTAGGGCTTATTTTGAAAAATTCTGAATTTAATTCAAATGTATGCCAATACCTTCCAAAAGTAAGGTAATATTCACAGTTCTGATCAAATGGCTTAGAGAAATTTCTGGAATATTTACATTTGAAGATTTCCTTATTAATGAATGTCTTTGACTTAAATCTAACCAAAAACTACAATATTATTCTTTGTACATTTTCATTTATATAGGGTTAACAAGCTTAGTTGCAAAGAAATAAAATACTTAAGCTATAAAAATAAATAAATAAATAAATAAAAGAATCATTGCCATTCAGAAAAATCCAATTACTTTCTTTGTTTCACTTGGATGCTGGTTTCAGAATGACCAGTTTTTCTTTCTGATTCATGAAGACGACTATATTTTGAATTTGAAACATGAGGGGAAAGTAGAACTTGACAGTGTGTGATGTATGCCTAGGTTTTATCGTATTTCATTTTCTCTATGTGAGTATCTCCTGCTCTGCCATCGCTGTCTTAATATCTCCCTGGCCCTCCCTCTTCTCTGCCGGGAACTGCTCCTCACCAGGCCAGGCACCCCCAGCACAGCAGGCATTTGTGTCCCCACGGGCTCTGCTCCCCGCGCTCTCTGAGCACCTTTTCTGCTCCTTCCCAGCCCCCCTGCCCGCTGTGTCGAGGGTACCGCCCTGTTAGCATGGATGTGGCGCAAGGGCAGCAGGGTTCTTGTCTGGCTTGTGGCCATGTCTCCAGAGCCGTCCTAGCACACCCGTCATATCTGTTGAGTAATGTATTTGTTAATTTGTTAATAATCTAGTTAATTTACCTCCTTTAAGAAACTTTAGTGAGCAAAATGAGTGATCTGTGTGGTGAGAATGTTTTATGAAATAACAGAAAAGCTGTTGCTTTGGAGAGTGTGTGTACTGGGAGTTGTGCATGCCAAGCCATCCTCTGCATTTCCAGGCCCCGTGAGGACTGAGCTGAGAGGTATGTCTTAGGTGGTGGCAAGCAGTGGAAATGGGCCTCTTGAGCGAGAAGAGAGGAAGGGACCAGAAGGTTTCCAAGAGTGCAGGCAGCAGTATCATTGAACCTCTAGACAGGGGCGCTGGTGCCATGGGTGCAGCACAGAAGGCTGGTGAGCACAGTGCAGCCTCCCAGCTCCTCCCTCTCCTCTGGCCACGGCCAAGCCCCCCACTTCAGTGCCCCTCCAAACCACAGCACCATTCAGCCCTGTCCATAGTGGCTGGTGCCAGCAGAAGGGTAAGATGACTACCTCGCTCACCTTGACTCACACTAAGGTGGCACGTGCATCTGCAGGAGGGGTTCATTCTGCCCTTGGACCCTTCGTGGGAATTACGCTTTTGGCTGGGTAAACTTGTCAGGCAGCATCTTCAGTGTGTACAGATGGGAAAACCTGGCCTTAAACCTTTATTTTGTGACAGGCTCTCTGAACTTTATTGACCGCTGCTGTGTCTCTGTCACCTCCATCAGAGATCACCCAATGGGGCCAGTGCTGGGAAGACTTGCAGTAGATTGTCATGAACACTGGGGACTCAGAGCATTAGTTTAGCTGCTGCCTACAAAAGTGGTTCTTTCTGTGAGAGGTGTCTTCCCCTGCAGGAAAACCCAGGGTCCCTAACGGGCTCTTAGTACACACTGCCACACTCGGGGGCTGTAGGTCAGGCATGCACAGCCAAGACTTTTTTTTTTTTTTTTTCCAGTTGAATAAAATCATACATTTCTCAATTAAGACTTCTTTCATGGGCCAGCTTCTGGGTGTGATAAGTGTAACAGCTTGCTTCCCTACGAAGTAAAGCAGGGCATCTTCATGGGACGCAGAGCTGGGCTTCTCGAGGTGTTTTTCATCCTTGCTCAGTATTGAGAGTTGGCTTTATTAGTAGAAAATTTTTTACAGCAAGTGAAATGTTGAAGGCTGGCCTTTGGAAACACCTTTATCAAGCAGAGTTCCAGCTGGAATCTGAGTCTAGAGCAGCTAGCTGGAGTCCAAAAGAAACTGAAAAAGCAACTGAGGGCCACGACCTCATGGCCTTCCCTGGAGCCCTAGACACTTGCTATTGGGGTGTCCAACAGCTGGCTTGAGGCGGGAGGCCTCCCTCTGAGACACCTGATTGGTGGGGTGTTGGCCCGCGTGGGAGGTGAATGCCAGATCTAGCTGCTGAGGAAGGTGCTGGGTCATTGCACGCTCACTGGAGGTGTGCCCAGCCCGCCTTCAGCCTCCTCGCCCCTGCCAGGCCATGCCGCTCCCTTCTTGCCTTTCTCCAGCCAATCCCCAGGCTTTGCTCCCTCCCCAGACTTCCCATGGCAAGTACATACTGCACTTCTCTCTGCTCCAGTTCAGGATTTCTCAACTTAAAAAATCAAATCCCCTCGTCGAGAGGCTTATTTATGAAGCCTCATCAATGTTGCCATTTTCTACAGTTTATATTGTGGAAATAACTGTTTTTTTTACTATGCTACTTTCACACTGGACACCACCTGGCCCTCTCTGAGGACAGGCTTCCTGTGGTCTTGCAGACCCCGCCCCACATGGTGCCTCTCAGGTGCCATGAGCACCTTCAAAGTGCTCGCTACAGGCTCGGGCTTTTTCCTGGGGGCCAGGGGCCAAGTATTGGATAGAGCAGAGCTGCTCAACCACTGAAGTGTTGGCATTTGGGCCAGCTCCGCCGTGTGGTGGGGGCTGTCCTGCTGGTGGTAGGGTGTTGAGCAGCCTCCCTGGCCCCTCCCCTCTAGAGCCCAGCAACACCTCCCCCGTTGAGAGCTACTCGGATAGGCTGTGTGACGTGGACCCCAAGTCCCTCAGACTAGGGGCACACGGTGGTGCTGGGAGCAGCTGTAGCCCCGGCAGACTCTGCTTGGGGTGGGCCCTGTGTCCAGCAGTTCCCAGGATGAGTGTCTGTGTGTGGTCACTGCGTGTGCACCGGACACGGCGCTCTGCCTGGGGAAGGAGCTTTGGAGGCACTTCCCCTCCCAGGCGCTTTCTGGGGCCGGGCTGCTGGTGCTGGAGGAGCACCTGGACACCAAGCCCGAGGCACACAGCTGGTGCTTACGCTCTGCAGTGCAGATGGCTGCTTTGCAGTGCCATTTTCCATGGCTGATTTTCTGGTGGAATGGTGCCTCCCGCCTCCTCCCCCCAACAGGCAGCACCAGTAACAGCAGCACACACACTTCCTGGCCTTCACCATGGCCCTCACGGCACCCCCAGTCCTTGCACCTTGCTTGGGTGTCCTGGGTATCTTCCGTGGACACGTGTTGAATTGGAAGTGGGCAGATTTCACCTGGAAGGATGTTCAGTTTCTTCCTGTTCTGTGCCTGCCCAGGAGCTCAGTGTCACAGGGCCTCTTGGGTCACTTTGCGTGCTCTATAGACAGCCCCATGCTCCCAGTGCACCTCATGGTTTTGGCCTGCCACAGTGCCTGGGGACAGGGCAGAGGTGTGCCGTGGGCCGCCTCCACCTGATTGGCACTGGACAAGGGGTCAGGCCAAGCCGGTCGCAGGCACAGAGCCACGTTTGCTGAGGGCCGTGTTCCCGTTTGAGGGTCTCTAATATAGTGGCCACCTTGACGCGAGAGCAGAATGCCTTTAGAAAAAGCACCTCCAAACAGGCCTTGCCTGGCCTACCTACTAAGCGTCTGTGTTCTTTTGGGGGACTGTGCCCCCTGGAGTGAGGCTCTCTCGTTCAGATTAGTGGTCAGACTAGCAGCCAGCAGCTTGAGCTGAATGTAACTCTGTGGTATGTGCCGCAGAAGCTGGCCTAGGCATTCTTTGCTGTTTCAAGGTCCTCAGAGGGTGTTTGATATCAGGGCTGCCCATCTCCCAGGTAGCCATTGGTTGGAGGTGGGTGCCATGGCCAGGTCCTAGGAGGCCCCTTGCTTCCTGTAGCTGAGGGCGCCTGCAGCCCACAGTGCCCCCCTCCTCGGCTGTCACACCCACTCTTCTGTAAGTGGCTCACAGCACCTCCCTGTCCCTTGCCTGTGCTGTGTGTCGTCCTTGCTGAGATTACTGGCTCAGAAGTATGTTGCTGTACTGTTTTCCCAGGTCCATGAATCAGCCCATCACATTTTATTTAAAAATGCTGTTTGGCTTGATATTTCACTCTGTAGTTCACTGTCAGTTTTTTTTTTTATTTTTTATTTTTTATTATTTTTTTTTTTTTTAAGATTTTATCTATTTATTCATTTATCCCCCCCTTGCTGCTTGTGCTCGCTGGGTCAGCCAACCACGCCATGCGGGCGGGCTTGCCTTCACCAGGAGGCCCCGGGAACCGAACCCTGGGCCTCCCATATGGTAAACGGGAGCCCCACTGATTGAGCCACAGCCGCTTCCCTCACTGTCAGTTTTGAATTAAAAGCAACACATTTCTTTGAATCTCTGATTGAATTGAAGCTTCTCACCATGGCTGACCACCAGCCTGCCTGCTCCTCTCCTCTGGAGGGAGAAGCTGGAGCGGGGCTTGCAGGACGACGATGCTTTCAATGGCCCCTCGGTGTCCTCTGCCGTCTTGAGGCACCTAATGCTTGGCAGGAGGCTGGGTGTACAGGTGCAGTTGGGTGAGGCCTGTGAGTGCATCCATGTCGGTCTGTTTTCACACATTTGGTGGTTCCGGTGAGGTGGGGAGTTGGGGGAGGCATGACCAAGCCTGGGGCTCAGAAGCAGGTGGCGCTTCTCCCCTCGGCCTGCCTCCCTGTGGGGCGTGGTGCTGCAGGGCCCAGAGGCGCTGGGTGCGGTGCCCCACTGCGCATCTGCAGGTCAGCACAGCCCAGCTGCCCCGCAGCCCAGGCCTGAGCATCTGCTCGCTGGGCTGACCCTGGAGGCACAAGGAGAGTTTGGCCTCTGCTCTTTCCAGGAACCTGACAGAGCGTCTAGTGCTTGGCTGAGCCATTGTCCTTGGTGGCCTAGCTGGCCTGGTTTGTGAGGACAGCCTGCAACGTGTTGTGCTTCACACTGGCTTGAACCTGTATTTCAGTTTTTAATTAGAAGTAATTTCAAAGTTATGGAAAAGTTGCAAGAGTATAGAAAATTCTCGTTTACCCTTAACCCAGATTCACTAGTTGCTTTAACTTTTTAACCATGTCTCCATGGGCTTTGTATTTATCAAAGGCTGCATAGTTTTCCATTAAGCACCTCTGCCGAGTCTGGTCACTCCCCTGTTGGGGGCATGTGGGCTGTTTTAAGCTTTTGCTATAAATCCAAACCTGTAGTGGGTTGTTTTATAAACGTGGCATCACAATGCTGTTGGATTGTTCTCTTAGGCTCAGTTTCTAGGAGTAAGTTGAAGGAAGGTGACCATATGGCTACTGGGTTTTTACATGCAGGGAATATTTACTATGATTTAAGTTTCTCTTTGTACAACTTATTAAACTTATACATCTGTTAAAGATTTTACTGAATATTTAAACACTATAAACACAACTAGAAAATGAAAACTTAGACATTTTGTTAATCAGAGTCTCTTAAATACTTATTAAAGTTAGTCATATTTGCCTAAATATTTCAATGAGTGATACCATGTAATTGAGTAATACCTTCATGTTTTTTTTATTTTTATTAAAAAAATTTTTTTTTTAAGATTAATTTTATTTTTTCCCCCACCCCCACCCCACCCCAGCCCCTGTCGTTTGTGCTCACTGTATCTGTTCTCTGTGTGTTTGTCTTCCTTTTAGGAGGCACCGGGAACCGAACCCAGGACCTCCCATATGGGAGGGAGGCGCCTGGTCCCTTGAACCACCTCTGCTCCCTCATGGTTGGTTTTGTGTTGCTGCTGCTGCTGTTTTTAGGAGATACCAAGGATTGAACCCAGGAACTTGTACATGGGAAGCAGGCGCTCAGCCACTGAGCTGAACTACACTCGCTCTCTCCTTCATGTTTTTATACATATTTTATACCTTGCCTGGGGTTATGATGGTCTCAGCAGACCTAAAAGAAGAAGAAGCCTGCTGCTGTCCAGGGCAGCTGCAGGGCTAGTTGTTGACGATGGCTCCTTGGTTGGGAGCTGGGACCGAGCTGTGCCTGGAGACAAACTTTGTATGCTGGCTGTGGGCACTAGCCCCCACCTGTTCTTGCCATGAGGTGCCTCCCTTCTCCACCTCTGTGTTCCCGGTATTTGGGTCACACAATGTTCCCTCTAGATTTGTTTTCTTTCTTGTTAGGCATTTGTGCATCTCAAGAGGATTGTCTCATTAGCGCCTCCCTTTGGTGGCTGAGCCATCCTGCTGCCCACAGCTGCTTCCTGTGTGCTCACTGTGTGCTCTGCCTCTCCTCGTCTTGCACAGTTTCTCCTTTGTACAGAACTCTTGGCTGCATCCGAGTTTCTGTGTCTTCCTTCCCTATCTGTGTTTTATAAACTCATGCACAATATGAGAAACGGAGTGTCAACACTATCTCATTTATTCATGTTAACAGCAATATGCATTCAGTCGCATTTGCTCTGCAAATAGGCTTTTTCCAGAAGCCGTGAGAATTTTCGTGTTTTCCGCTTATTTAGCTTAGCTATTCTTATGATTATCCTCTGTGTTCAGGGGTCACAGGTGGGCCATGGAAGCCCCTTGAGTTGGCTTTCCTGCCCTCTCACCCCTGCAGAAGATTTGCACATAACAACGAAGTGTTTGGTTTAGGACCATACTGGTTTTTATTTCCTCTGTTGCAAGACCTGGAGTCAAGCGCTGCATGGATTCCTTTAATGGAGAACAGTATTAGAAACCAAAACTAGGTACCAGGGGTCCTTTCATAGTGTTCTACAACAGGCCGGTGGCGTGTGGGTCTGTGGCTTCACTGTTGGCACTTCAGTGTTAGAGCTGGAAAGGAGATTTTTTTTTTTTATGGTTGTGGATTCAATTTATGTATTTCTAAATTAGCTTTGATGCTTCCTGATTCTTTTTTTTTTTTTTCAGATTTATTTCTCCTCACCCCCTCATTGTTTGCACTTGCTGAGTCTGTCTGTTGTGTGCTGGTCTTCTTTTTAGGAGGCACTGGGAACCAAACCCGGGCAGGACCTCTGATGTGGGAGGGAGGCGCCTAGTAGCTTGAGCCACTCTGTAGCCTGCTTTGTTGTGTCTCTCATTCTGTTTTCCTCGTGTCTCTTGTTGCATCCTCTTGTGCCTGTCCATTGCATCGGCTTGCTGTCTTGTTCATCTTCTTTAGGAGGCACTGGGAACTGAACCTGGGACCTCCCATGTGGTCGGCAGGAGCTCAGTTGCTTGAGCCACATCTTCTTCCCTCCTGATTCTTTTTAAATGTCCACTAAACATTTTTGTTGTTGTTGTTGTTTTTAAAGATTTATTTACTTTTATCCATTTTTAAACCCCCTCCCCCATTTTTGCTCTTTTTGTGTCCATTCGCTGAGCAATTCTCTGTGTCTGCTTCCTGCCCTCTCTTCTCATCCTTCTCCTTCTGTCTTCACTGGGATTCGATCCTGGGAACCTCCTATGTGGGAGAGAGGCGTCCTACCTCCTGTACCTACTGCACCACCTTAGTTCCTGGTTTTTCGGCACATCTCATCCTGTCGTCCTCGCTCTTCCTTGTGTCACGCTTCTGTTACATCATCATCTTACTGTGTGGCTCAGTGGAGCCTGATGGCGTACCCGCACGTGGGTCCTGGGGGCTCACCCGCTTGTGGGGCCTGACAGTGTACCCATGCCCAGGGTCTGGTGGCGCACCCACTCGCAGGGCCTGGCGGCCCGTGCACCTTCTATATTTTTCTTTATTTTTACCAGGAGTTCCCAGGGATTGAACCTAGGTGCCTCCATATGGGAGACAGATGCCCAACCATTTGAGCCACATCCGCCCCGTTTTTGTTTTTGTTTTTAATTATTTATTTCTCCCTACCCCCTTGTTGTTTGCATTTGTTGTATCTATTTATTGTGTGCTGGTCTTCTCTTTTTGGGAGGTACTGGGAACTGAACCTGGGACCTCCTATGTGGGAGGGAGATACTTAATCATTTGAGCCACCTCCGCTCCCTGCTTTGTTGCATCTCTCATTGTATTTCCTCATTGTGTCTCTTGCTTGTGTCATCTCACTGCATCATCTTGCTGCGTCAGCTTGCCACACCAGCCCGTCACATCAGCTCGCTGTCTTGCATGTCTTCTCCAGGAGGCACTGGGAACCGAACCTGGATTTCACATGCAGTAGGCAGGAGCTCAGTCGCCTGAGCCACATCTGCTTCCCCCACTAAACGTTTTAAACTGTAGTTTTTACCTTCTTTTAGGTGTCTCTTAGGAGTAGTTCTGTAGTTGCTTTGTTGACATTGACAAATTGCTTTCCAAAAACATTTTACAGCAACATCGGTTTGTAATGACAGCCGCATTTGTGTGTGTGTGCTGCTTCCATTAAAGTCTTGCCAGCAATTGGGTGTTTCTGTGTGTTGTACTCATATTTAATCATCACTCTTACCTCTTCATTCATCCTCCAACCTCTTTGCAACAATTGAAAATGAAAAAGGCTATCTGTACTAGCTTTCATTTGTACAATATTCCATTGTGTGAATAGACCACAGTTTGTTCATCCATTCCTCTGTTGATGGACACCTGGGTTGTTTCCAGCTTTTGGCAATGGTGAATAATGTTGCTGTGAACATCGGTGTGCAGATGTCTGTTCGTGTCACTGCTCTCAGTTCTTCTGGGTATATACCCAGTAGTGGTATTGCAGGGTCACGTGGCAAGTCTATATTCAACTTCCTTAGGAACTGCCAGACAGTCCTCCATAGTGGTTGTACCATTCTGCATTCCCACCAACAGTGAATAAGCATTTCTGTCTCTCCACATCCTCTCCAACACTTGTAGTTTTCTGTCTTTTTACTGGTGGCCATTCTAGTAGGTGTGAAATGTTATCGCATTGTAGCTTTGATTTGCATTTCCGTAATTGCTAGTGATATTGAACTTTTTTTTTTTTTTAAAGAGGTACAGGGAATTGAACCCAGGACTTTGCACATGGGAAGCAGGCACTCAACCACTGAGCTACATCTGTTCCCTGAACATTTTTTCATGTGTTTTTATACCATCTGTATTTCTTCTTTGGATAAATGTCTATTCAAGTTTTTTGCCCATTATTTATTTATTCTTTTGTTTTGCCCGTTTTTTCAATTGCTTTGTTTGTCTTTTAATTGTTGAGTTGTAGCATCTCTTTATGTATCATGGATATTAGACCCTTACTGGGTATGTGATTTCCAAACAATTTCTCCCATTGAGTCGGCTGCCTTTCACCCTTTTGACAAAGTCCTTTGAGGTGCAAAAGTGTTTAATTTTGAGGAGGTCCTACTTATCTGTTTTTCTTTTTGTTGCTCGTGCTTTGAATGTAAGATCCCAGAAACCACCACCTACCACAAGGTCATTAAGATGTTTCTCTACGTTTTCTTCTAGTATTTGTATGATCCTGGCTTTTATATTTAGGTCTTTGATCTATTTTGAGTTGATTCTTGTATAGGGAGTGATATAGGAGTCCTTTTTCATTTTTTTTTTTTTTTTTGGTAATGGATATCCAGTTCTCCCAGCACCACTTGTTGAAGAGACTGTTTCGTCCCATTAAAATGACTTCGTAGGTTTGTCAAAAACCAGTTGGCCGTAGATGTGAAGGTTTATTTCTGGACTCTCAATTCTATTCCACTGATCAATTTGTCTGTCTTTATGCCAATACCATACGGTTTTGACCACTCTAGCTTTGTAGTATGTTTCAAGGGCAGGCAGTGAAAGTCCTCCCACATTGCTTTTCTTTTTTAGAATGCTTTTAGCTATTCAGGGGGACTTTCCCTTCCAAATGAATTTGGTAATTTCCTTTTCAATTTCTGTAAAGTAAGCTGTTGGAATTTTGATTGGTATTGCATTGAATCTTTAAATCAGTTTGGGTAGGATTAGCATCTTCATGATATTTAGTTTTTCAATCCATGAATATGGAATGTTTTCCCATTTGTCTAGTTCTTCATTGATTTCTTTTAGCATTGTTTTATAGTTCTCTGAATATAGGTCCTATACTACTTTGGTTAAATTGATTCCTAGGGGGGACAGATGTGGCTCAAATGGTTGGGCATCCGTCTCCCAAATGGAGGGACCTGGGTTCGATCCCCGGGACCTCCTGGTAAAAATAAAAGGAAGGAAGGAAGGAAGGAGTGAAAGGAAAGGGAAGGGAAGGGAGGGAAGGGAAAGGGAAGGGAAAGGGGAAGGGAAGGGGAAGGGAAAGGGATGGGAAGGGAAAGGGAAGGGGAAAGGGGAAGGGGAAGGGAAGGGAAAGGGAGGGAAGGGAGGGAGGGAAGGAGAAGGAGAAGGAAAGGAAAGGAAGGAAAGAAGGAAGAAAGAAGGCGCATGGGCCGCCATCAGGCCCCGCGCGTGGGTGAGCCCCCCATGCCCCGCGCGTGGGTGAGCCCCCCATGCCCTGCGCGTGGGTACGCCGCCAGACCCCATGTACCGTCAGGCCCCACAAGCCATGCAGCAAGATGATGATGTAACAGGAGAATGATACAAGGGAGAGCCAAGACAAGACGTGCCGAAAAGCCAGGATCTAAGGTGGCGCAGGCGGTAGGATGCCTTTCTCCCACACTGGAGGTTCCAAGGATAGAGTCCCAGTGAAGACAGAGAGTTGCCCAGCGAATGGAGACAAAAACAGCAAAAACGGAGCGGGGGGCGGGGGGAATGGATAAAAGTAAATAAATAAATCCTAAAAAAAAAAAAAAAAAAATTGATTCCTAGGTATTTGAGTCTTTTTATTGCTATTGTGAATGGAGTTCTTTTCCCTGATTTCCTCCTCAGGTTGTTCAGTACTTGTGTACAGAAACATTACTTACTTTTGTGTGGTGTTCTTGTATCCTGCCACTTTGCTGAATTCATATATTAGCTCAAGTAGTTTTGTTGTAGACATTTCAGAATTTTCTAAATATAGGATCATGTCATCCGTGAATAGCGAGAGTTTTATGTCCTCTTTTCCTATTTGGATGCCATTTATTTATTTATTTATTAGTTTATTTGTTTATTTGTTTATCTGTCTTGTCTAATTGTGCTAGTTAGAACTTCTAGCACAATATTGAATAACAGTAGTGACAGTGGGCATCCTTGTCTTGTTCCTGATCTTAGGGGGAAAGGTTTCAACCTTTCCCCATTGAGTATGATGTTGGCTGTGGGTTTTTCATATATGCCTTTTATCATTTTGAGGAATTTTCCTTCTATACCTATCATTTCTTGTGTTTTTATCAAGAAAGAATGCTGAAGTTTGTCAAATGCTTTTTCTGTGTTGATTGAGATGATCATGTGTTTTTTTTTTCCTTCAGTTTTTTAAAATGTGGTATATTATGTTAATTGATTTTCTTACGTTGAAGCTTGCATACCAGGAATAAATCCCACTTGATCGTGGTGTATAATTCTTTTGAATTGCTGTTAGATTCTTTTTGCAATTATTTTGTTGAGAATTTTTGCATCTATGTTCATTAGAGAGATTGGTCTGCAATTTTCTTTTCTTGTGCTTTCTCTATCTGGCTTTGATATTAGGGTGATGTTAGCTGCATAAAATGTATTAGGTAATTTTCCCTCATCTTCAATTTTTTGGAAGAGTTTTTAAGCATGATTGGTGTTAATTCTCAAAATGCTTGGTAGAATTCACCTGTGAAGCCATCTGGTCCTGGCTATTTCTTTGTTGGGAGGTTTTTTTTTGTTTTTGTTTTTGTTTTTTAATTATAGCTAGTTTTATGGACAAAATCTTTCGATATCTAACAACTTAAAGCCCACAGAAATTAAGTACACCAGAGTGGAACCAAGACATTAAAATTCTTGACTGCTACTGTATACTCACCAGTGCAATTTCTAGTAGACCCTCACATATGTAAGGTTGGTGCTTATTGTCTGCCTCCTTGTAATCATGCTCAGAAGACAACACTGATAACAAAAATTTGATGTTTATTTTTAAATGTTTTGGTTTGCTTTTCTGTAGAGCACAAAGTTACAGATTGGACATAGAGGAAGGGAAAGGGGGCGTGGAAAGAGAGTGTGTCAGCCCTGAGAATTAATTGCGAAGAAATGCCAAGGACCTGCTGGGAGTCTGAACATTTGTATAAACATCTGTAGGGATAATTTTTTACTGTAAATGATCTTCTAAAGATTGTTGCATTATTTCACAGGTAGGATGGTAAGTGGAGATGACAAGGAAAAAATATATACATATACACATTTTAACTCAAAAATTAATTTAGGACTTCATGGCAGAGTAAGGACCTCCAAAAATTCTCTTCTCCATAAAAGCAATGAGAAAATTGGCAAAAGTTGTTGGAATCAACTTTTTCAGAACTCTGGAAATGAACCAAAGGCTTACAGCAATCAATATTGGGTAATTCAATAAAAACATCTAAATATCGGTGTGTAGAGTGAGCTTTGTGGTCTTGTCCTATTCCTCTTCTATCTCCTTCGTCTTAACTAACCTTGAAAACCAACAACCCATAATCATGATGAAAATCAGCAGCTTAGCAGTCACTGGATGGAGCAAACCAGAGTTGGAGTTCCTTCAAAGCCTCATACCCCGGGACTGCCATTCTTTGACCTATCTGGTGGTTTCGTGGAAGACCCCACTTGTAGGTCTGTCTTCATGTGACCTCACTTCAGAGTTCATCCGGTATGAAAAGCCTTTTCCTGGGGATGTTTGTCAAAAACATTTAGAAGCAGTTGTAACTTCACAGCTTCCTGAGACAGTGGATAACAGGGCACACAATAGGCAAATCAGAAAGTTTAAAGGAAAAGCTGGGGAGTAAGATGTCCGTAGAGGCTTTGAAAGTTCAGACATATTCCTGAGAATCTAGAAGGCCACTTGCCTGTTCAGGGCTGTGCAAATGCCCAGAAAAAACCTGAGAAGGCCCTCCCCACTCTCTGACCTTGCAGCTCTGCATAAGCAGGAAATAAAGGCCAAGGACAGTTGCTAACTGCCTGGCTGGGTATTGAAGGACTGTCCCATCATTAGGTGACCACGAAGCTAACCAAGCAGAGACTGCAGTGGCTGCACGTGACAAAGAATACAGGCTTTAAGAAACTTGATCGTAAAAGTCAATAAAGAAACAATAAAGAGCAACAACAAGAAGCCCCAGGAAGGGGAAAAAACCTAATTTGCAGAGTTAATACATTATATTATTTTAAATGCCCAGTTTTTTTTTTTTTTTTTTTTTTTTTTAATTTAACCCTTTACCCAACCACCACACCCCGGGGGGGGGGGGACAACAAAAGAAAATGTCCCTGAGGAGCCCAGATGTTGAACTTAACTAGACAAAGACCAACTACTTTAAATATGTTCAAAGAACTAAAGAGAACAGTTTCCAAAGAACGAAAGGAAAGTATAATGACATCACATGCCTCTAGTGTAGTTTCAGTCTCGGCCATTGTGTCTGTCATTCCCAGAAGCTCTGCTACTTTTTCTTTGCAGGCTTTCAGATTGTTCTTCACGCTCGCTCAGTGCTGGCGTTTTGTTGTTGTTGTTGTTTTTGTTTTTTTGCATTCTCTTTATTTTTTTCCCTTTTTTAAATAAAATTTTATTGAAGTGTATCATTTATACACGAACATAAATAAAACAATGAGTGTATAGTAAAAGTTGTGTACTTACAAAACAAACATACAGGGCTCCCATACATCTCCCCACCACCTTTTTGAGTTATAACTTTTCTCTTAAAAAGTAATCATATGCAACCTTTCTAAAGCCATGCCATGTATTTTTACACTAAAGTTCACGTTGTATAAAATAATTCTCTCAGTTAACATTATCTTGACCTTGTACCAGATTTTAACTTTATATTTTTAAATAATTTCAAACTTACAGTTGACAAAAGCAATACAAACACCATATAGAGAACTCCCAACATATCCCTACCCCTGTCCCCCAGATACGCAGGCCCACCAACTGTTAATACGTCGCCACATTTGCCACATCATTCTATCCATCTATTTTATTTTCTAAACCTTTGAGAGTAAGTTGTATGCATCATGCTCCTTAAACACTTAATACTTCTGTGTACATTTCCTAAGAACAGGAATATTCACTTATATAATCACTGGATTATATAAGCACGGTTATCAAGTTCAAGAACTTTGACATTAATATAAATTGATTTATATTTACATTTTATATAAATGGAATCATACAATATGTTATACAGTATATTTCGATCATAGTAATACAGTCATGCAGTATTTTTCCTTTTGGCTTGCTTCACTCAATGTTGGGAGATTTTTGATGATGGATTCAGTCTCTTTAAATGTGATTGGTTTAAGTTCTTGTAATTCTTATAGAGTCAATGTAGGTTGTGTGTTTCTAGAAATTTGTCATTTCATCTCAATTGTCTAGTTTGTTGGCATACAGTTTCTCATAATATCCTCATATGATCCTTTTTATTTCTGTGGGGTCAGTCTTTTCCCCCCTTTCATTTCTAATTTTATGTATTTGCATCTTCTCTTTTTTTCCTTTGTTAGTCTAGCTAAGGGTTTGTCAATTTTATTGATTTTCTCAAAGAATCAGCTTTTAGTTTTGTTCATTTTTTCTCTCTCTCTTTTTTTTCCTTCAATTTCATTTATTGGGGAGCAGATGTAGCTCAAGTGGTTGAGTGCCTGCTTCCCATGTACAAGGTCCCGGGTTTGATCTCTAGTACCTCCTAAAAAAACAAACAAAAAAACCCAACTCTCAATGGGGAGCGGATGTAGCTCAGTGGTTGAGCACCTCCTTCCCATGTGTGAGGTCCTGGGTTCAATCCCCAGTACCTCCTAAAAAAAAAATAATTTATTTCTGCCCTGATCTTTATTATTTTTTTCCTTCTGCTTGCTTTGGGAATGGTTTGCTGTTCTTGTTCAGTTAGATCTTTGATTTTAGCTCTCTCTTCTTTTTTAATATAGGAGTTTAGGACTATAAATTCCACCTCTCAGCACTGCCTTTGCTATATCCCATAAGTTTTTTTTTTTAAACCAAATTTACTGATACAAATTAATAAAGCATACAGTCCATTCAAAGTGTACAATCAGTAGTATTTGGTACAATCACATAGTTGTGTACTCATCACTTCAATCATTTTTAGAGCATTTTCATTATTTCAATAATAATAAAAAATGAAAAAGGTTGAGCGGGTGTAACTCAGTGGTTGAGCACCTGCTTCACATGTATAAGGTTTCAATCCCCAGTACGTCCTAAAAAGAAGGGGGAGGGGGATATCCCATAAGTTTTGATAAGTTGTGTTCTTGTTTTCATTCATCTCAATGTATTTACTAATTTAATCACTTAAAATTTCTTCTTTGACTCACTGATTATTTAGGAGTGTGTTGTTTAGCCTCCATACATTTGTGAATTTTCCCCTTTCTTATCTATTATTGACTTCCAGTTTCATTCCATTATGAGCTGAGAAGGTGCTTTGTATAATTTCATTCTTTTTATATTTATTGAGAGCTTCATTGTGACCTAACATGTGGTCTAACCTAGAGAAAAATCCATGAGCACCTGAGAAGAATGTATATCCCTCTGTTTTGGGATCAGTGTTTTGTATATATGTTAGGTCTAGCTTGTTTATCATATTGGTCAAGTTCTCTGTTTCCTTGTTGATCTTCTGTCTAGTTATTTTATCTAATTATGTGAGTGGTGTGTTGAAGTCTCCAATTATTATTGTAGAGATGTCTGTTTCTCCCTTCAGTTTTGCCAGAATTTGCTTCATGTATTTTGGGGCACCCTGGTTAGGTGCATAGATTTTTATGACTGTTATTTCTTCCTAGTGGTTGTCCCTTTTATTAGTTAAAGGCCTTCTGTAACTTTTTTTTTTTTTTAAGATTTTATTTATTTATTCATTTATCCCCTCCTTGCTGCTTGTGCTCGCTGGGTCAGCTAACCACGCCGTGCGGGTGGGCTTGCCTTCACCAGGAGGCCCCGGGAACCGAACCCGGGGCCTCCCATATGGTAAACGGGAGCCCTACTGATTGAGCCACAGCCGCTTCCCCTTCTGTAACTTTTATACTTCTTATAACTTTTTTGTATTTAAAGTCTGTTTTGTCTGACATTAGTATAGCTAGCCCTGCTCTTTTTTGGTTACTATTTGTGTGGAGTAGCTTTTTCCAACCTGACACTTTCAGCTAGTTTGTATCCCTGGTTCTAAGGTGATTCTCTTGTAGGCAACATATGGATGGCTCATGTTGTTTTTTTTTTTTAAATCCATTCTGTTAGCCTATATCTTTTGATTGGGGGATTTAATCCATTCACATTTAATGATATTACTGTAAATGCATTATTTACCTCCACCATTTTATTCCTTGGTTTTCTTATGTCATATCTTATTTTCTTATTATTTTTCTACTCTTGGTTATCCTTTCTGATATTTTTGCTATTCTCTCCTTCAAGCCTCTCTTTCCTGTGCTTTTCTTTTCCCTTTAATACTTCCTGCAAAGGTGGTTTCTTTTTTATGAACTTTCTTAGTTTCTGTTTGTCAGTATTTTCAACTCACCTTCATATTTGAAGGACAGATTTGCCAGATAAAGAATTCTTGGCTGACAATTTTTCTCTTTCAGTATCCTAATTATATCATACCACTGTCTTCTCACCTCCATGGTTTCTGATGAAAAATCTGTCTTACATCTTGCTGGGCAAAAAAATGTGATGGTTTACTTCTCCCTTGTTGCTCTCAGAATTATCTCTTTATCTTTGACACTTGACATTCTGAGTAATAGGTGTCTTGGAGTAGGTCTATTCAGATTTATTCTGACTGGGGTATATTGTGCTTCTTGGACATGTAAATTCATTTCTTTCTTGAGAGTTGTGACATTTTCAGCCATTATTTCCTCAAATATTCTTTCTACCCCTTTTCCTTTCTCTTCTCCTTCTGGAACTCCCATGACATGTATGTTGTTGTGCTGGCTGCTGGCAATTCTTGGCTCCTGTGTCACATGGCAAATCACATGGCAGCTTTTCCTCATCTCTTCCGGGTTCCACCCATGTCCAGCCTCTTGCTTCCTGTGCTTTCTCTCCCTTTGCCTGAATTTCGCTCCCCTTAGAAAAGGACTCCACTAACAGGATTAAGAGCCATCCTGAGGTGGGGCATGCCTGTTTGTTTTATTGTTTTCTTTTGTTTTTTTTTTAGAGGTACTGGGGATTGAACCCAGGATCCTACTGTATGGGAAGCAGGCACTCAACCACTGAGCTATAGCTACTCCCCAATCCCCAATGAGAATTGGTTTTTCCGTTTGTTTGCTTTTAAGGAGGTACTGGGGATTGAACCCGGGACCTCGTACATAGGAAGCAGGCGCTCAACCACTTAAGTGACATCCGCTCCCCAGGCCATGCCTTCTTTTTTTTTTTTTTTTTTTAAGATTTTATTTTTTTATTCATTTATACCCCCCCCTGCTGCCCGTGCTCGCCGGGTCAGCCTACCACGCCGTGTGAGCAGGCCTGCCCTCACCAGGAGGCCCCGGGAACCGAACCCGGGGCCTCCCACATGACAAACGGGAGCCCCACTGATTGAGCCACAGCCGCCCCCCATAGGCCATGCCTTCTTAACTGAAGGAACCTCATCAAAAGGTCGTGCTTCAGGAACTGGGGGGAAAAAAAAAAAAAAGGTCGTGCTTGCACAGTGAGTTCACACCCACAGAAATGGATTAGATTGAAGCACATGTTTTCTCAGGTACATACAGCTCCAAACTACCACAGGGTTCAACTTCATTCTTTCACACGTGGCTATCTAGTTGTCCCAGCACCATTTGTTGAAAAGACTACTCTTTCCCCCATTGAATGGTCTTGGTGCCTTAGTTGAAAACCAGTTGGCCATAGGTGTTAGGGTTTATTTTTCAACCCCCAGTTCAATTCCATTGGTCTTTATGTCTATCTGTATGCCAGCATCACACTCTCTTGATTACCATTGCTTTCTAGTGTGTTTTGAAACTGGGAAGTGTGAGTCCTCCAACTTTGTTATCCTTTTTAAAGATTGTTTTGGCTATTTTGGGTTCCTTTAGTTTCCAGGTGCATTTTAGGATCAGCTTGTCAATTTCTGCAAAGAAGTCAGCTGGAATTTTGATAGGGATTGTGTTGAACAACTTTTTTATAATTTAAAAATCTATAAGTCTTTAATTGGTTTGTAGTTACTTTGGATTGTGGTGTACAGTTTGGCTCTAAATAAATTATTTTTCAAATTTTTAACCCAGTACTGACTTGCTTGAAAAACTTACTTTTATCAAATAATTTTGTGTGGTTGGCAATTTGGACTCTTTCCGTTAAGTTATATTTCTACCAATGTTTCACAATTTTGTTCAATTTTGGCCTGCATTCTCAGGCCAGTCGATTTGTTAAGCCCTGGTTCAGTGCTTTTTGTGTGTCCAGACTTGACCAAGCGTTGGTAAAGGAGTGGGCGAAAGGGAGCCTGGCAAGGAAGACACTGTCTGTCACAGGCTTGGGCTGGCTTCTGCTGTGGACAGGGCTTGGCCACAGATGGCGTTCAGACTGGGCCCTGACGGGAATGCCAATGGTTGTGGGGCGGAGGGGTTAGCCGTAGACATGTGTAGGGAAGAGGGAGGAGGGATGGGGCTGAGTATGAGACGGGCAGCCCAGTGAGATCTGTGGCACGGGATTCTAGGGGGGCATTTGGAGCAGTGGCAGCAAAGAGCCCTGTGGGGAGGTGGCAGCAGCCTATGGTGTGTGGATGTCAGCAGGCCTGTCCTGTGTTTAGGGTTTGCTTAAAAAAAACAAAACGGCGAGATAAGCTGTCTTTAGAAGTACACCACTTTGAGCCTTGCCTCTTTTTCCCTCCTGTGCACAGTGTGATGCCGTTCCTGTCCAGTCCAGCGTGGTGATATGCTCCTGTCCGTCCCCATCAATGGTGAGGAACCAGGCTGGCTCCGGCACCACCCCTGGTGCTCCCCCCGGTGGGAGCAGGCAGGGCCCTACCATGGATGGCGCCACAGCCGAGTCCAGACCCAGTTCAAACTCCTTACAGCACACCGCACAGCCGCTGCCACAGCCTCGGAAAAAACGGCCTGAAGACTTCAAATTTGGGAAAATTCTTGGTGAAGGCTCTTTTTCAACAGTGAGTATCTGCTGCTGTTGATTTTAGCATGGGCATGTTTTCTTTGGTGTGTGTGACCTTCCTGGGCCCTCGAGCTAGAAAACCCAGACACACTAGGATGGTTTTCTTCCTGGAGGGCGTCAGAAGCCCCTTTTGAACCTGTCCCCTGTTGTGACAGAGACTGGAGCCCCTCAGGGCTTGCTCCTTGGTCATGTGGGGAGTGTGGCTAAAAGAGCTAAACTACGATTTTGTAGAAGCATGTTGATAAAAAGTTAACAGTCTGTATTCCAATTTTTTGATATGTCCGAATAATGTCCCTTTTTTTTTAATTTTTTATTTTTTTAAAGCAACATCCACTCAGCTCTTCGTGTGTGTGCCAGGAGCTGGCTGAGGAGCTGGAACTGCACAGATCCAAATTATGTCCTTTTGAGCCTTCTTTCCTCCTTTGTTAGATCCTGTCCAGGATCATGTATTGCCTTTAATTGACATTCTCTTTACTTGCTCTGCTTTAACTTCCCATTCCCACCCCCTACTCCTGGGAACCTATACTCTGATCCCACTGCCTTCTTGCCTCCATGGTTTCCAATGAGAAATTGGCACTTAATCTTACTGAGGCTCCCTTGTACATGACACGTTGCTTCTCTCTGGTGGCTTTCAGAATTCTCTTTTCATTTTTGTCGTTTGCCAGTTTGATTATAATATGCATGGCTTGGGTCTATTTGGGTTTATCCTCTTGGGAGTTTGTTGAGTGGCTTGGATTTGTATATTCATGTTTTTTTGTTAAATTTGGGAAGTTTTCAGCCATTATTTCTTTGAATATTTTCTCTGCCCCTTTCTCTCTTTCTTCTCTTTCTGGGATTCCCACAATGTGTAAATTGGTACACTTGTTGATGTCCCACAAGTTCCTCAGGCTCTGTTCACTTTCCCTCATTCTTTCTTCCTGCTGCACAGACTGAGTGATTTCAATTGTCTTATCTTCAAATTCACTGATACTTTGTTCTGCCAGCTCCAATCTGCTGTTGAACCCCTCTAGGGAATTTTTAATTTCTATTGCTGTGGTTTTCAGCTCTGTTTGTTTTCCTTTTCATAATTTTGATCTCTCTATGGATGGTCTTTTTGTGTTCATCTGTTGTTTTCCTGATTTCCTTTAGTCTGTGTTTTCCTTTACTCTGAGCATATTTAGGACCATTTTTTAAAAGTCTTTGAAATTTCCCAGGTCTGGTCTTCTTCATTAATGGTTTCTAATGCTTTCTCTTCTCCTTTGCCTAGGCCATCACATCCTGTTTCTTTATATATTTTGTAACCTTTTGTTGAAACCTGGGCATTTTGATATTTTAATGTATTGTTGGAATTTAGACTCTTGAGGCTTCTGTTTCTTAAACTTGTAACCAGCTAGTGCTTTGACGGAGCTTCCCTTGAATTCCAGGAGCTAACAACAACAGCAACAGAGGGAAAAGATTAAACACCTTTCCTGGTCTTTGCAGATTTATTTGAGCAGGTGCTCTCCTTCAGGGCTTATCTGATGAATTTAGAGAACAGGTCCAGGCCAAGACATAGGGCCCTTCCTGATCCTTTCTGCACATCTTGTCTTGGGCATGCAAGTGTGGCCCTAGGAATTCTCCCATTTACACAGTTACAAATGTCCCCCCTTCCCTAGGAAACAGTTTCCTCATGGTCCCAGGCACTGCACTGTGTGTCCTGCAGCCAGCAGTCCCTTGTCCCAGGCAGGACGACTTGACTGCTCTCCCACAGCATTCTTTAAGGGAGCCTGGTGAGCTGCCTTTTTACACAGGGCAAGTTCTGGGATGGGGAGCCCTTCAGGCCACCCCCAGACAGATTGGACCAGACCTACATGCTCCCAGCAGGTGCACGAGGCCTGCTCTGCTCCTTCCGGGACTGGGACAGGGTCTGCACTGGGAGTGGGGGCCAGCTCTGCTGAGCTGGTGAGGGGTGTGAGAGGAGCAGCCAGGGCGCCACAAGGTCCTGCTGCTTTTTAAAGGATACCTTTTCCTCCCTCCCAGGACCTTGTACGTGGGAAGCCGGCACTCACCACTGAGCTACATCCGCTCCCCTAAACCTTTCTCTTGATTCGGTGCTTTGCCTGTTACTGCAGTCCTTCATCTGTCTTCTGGAGCTTTGAAAAGATTTTGCTGCCAGTTCTTGCTCGTTGTTCAAAGCTTCTGTTGCAGGGAGAGCCTGAAGCATCTCACTCTACCATCTTGATTGGGGTGGGGCTTAGTGTTAACTTTCTTTCCCCTTAAATTTTTAATTTAGATTTTTTTATTAGCAACTTTTGTTTAAATTATTAAAAATCATGACCTCGTGCTAAAACATTAAACCAAGAGGATGCTCCTCGTAGTTCTGGTGCTTACTACCAAACCCTTTTAGAAAGAAGAAACTTCCAGAGAAACCATGGGTGTTTTGGACAATTATTTACAATAGTCTAGGGTCCCTGTCCTCAGTTTTACTTCATTGGCCATCTAGGTGGACTAGGATATGAGGAATTATTTGCGGTCTCCACAGTGGGAGGAAAGCAGGCGCCATCCTTTCTGGGTGACATCCTGGTGTGGAAAGCCACAGCTGTCATTCTCATCCTTCCTTAGCCCTTTTTGAGACTACACTGGGGGGTTGCCTAGGAATGTGGGATGAGCTGGGGCCCTGCAGCCCTGCATCTGAAGTGATGTGTGTTGCCCTTAATGCTTCCTCATTCTTCCTGAAATAGAGACCGTTAGGGTTAGGTGTCCAGGAGAAGGGAATAAAGGATTTATGGGGGCAGTTAGCAGGCTGGGCAGGGTCTTCACCTGGCACAGCCTGCAGCTGGTACACGAGAGGGCTCCCTGAGGACAGTGCTGGCGTCCAGCCCAGCCCTGCCCCGGCCTGGGTAACAAGGACAGATGCGGCCCGCCTCCCCCCTACAGGGAAACCTGCTTAAGAAATGCTGAGTCTACACAACAACGAAGATTATGTAACTATCTTGTTCAGAGAAGATTCTGTTAAATATTAGTACTCTCTTACATAATTATTTCCTCTGTTTTTCCACTTATGACGCTAGAGAAGGGAAGTCTTTCCTAGGTCTGTCTCCTCCCTGCCCCTGCCACTGATATCAGTCCACAGTGTGTTCCTCAGGAAAGAGCTTTGAGGTCTTTTCGCTTGGGTGTCCCCTGTGCCACCTCATCCTGTTGGCTGCCTGCCTGCCAGAGCCCTGCTGAGGGGTCCTGCCAGGCATCCTGGGGCTCCTGTCACCAGGGCCTACGTGCTTGCTCGCCTCCCTCGGCAAGGGTGAATCTGGCTTCATGGCCTTGTAGTGGTGTTCCCATTAGGCCCTGTGTCTAGCAGGGCTGGGCAAGTCTTCGTTGGCTCTCCTGGTCCTCGGGCTGCTGCTGGCAGGCGTTTGGAGGAGATGGGTTCACATCAGCCGGCAGCGCCGTGCTAGGCCCACATCCAGGCGGAGGCCTCAGCCCCACTTCCAAGGGGGAGGCTTACACTCTGCCCAGGATTTGCTTGTGTGGAAAGGTCTTTTCCACGTTATGGATGCCATGTTGGGGTTTTCTTTTGACCCTGAAGGGGAATTTGAATACAAGACTCAGGTGTGCCACAGAGGGGGACTAGAAGGAAGGTTGAATGAGTTGTGTGGAGGTGGCTCACCCCCGCGGGCAGGACTCATGGCATTGAAGGAGAGGGAACTCCCGGGCGGCACCCTCTGGGTGAGCAGTGGTCTTCAATTTCCTGTGCCCTTTGTAGCCGTGAAAATATTTACAGTTCAAGAATGTCATCAAATGAAAGTGTATGGTAAGAATTATTTGAAAATGTCCAAATTCGGGATGGTTTTATTTTGCACTGAACTTATAACTAGAAGGACATATTCTTGAAGTTATTTTTTGAGGAAATTCCCAGTACCCACTGTGGTGATATTAGCTACTTCTTCCTAATCTTTAGATTAGTATAAATGTTCCTGAATTTTATAGTTTCACTGCATTGTGAGGACTATTGGCAGCTGATCTAGAACCTTCGGAAAACAATCGAGAGATACGTGTTCACCCCTGTTACAGCACACTAATGTGAGAATCAGCATTCTACTATACTTGTTAGTAAAGGACGAAAAATAATTCAGTGTAATTTCCAAACTTTAGTGGCGGGAAGGGAAGCTGTGTGACCGGTTACAGAGGAACTTGCCAAGCCCATGCCCTGTTCCATTGTGTGCTTTTCCCCATTTCCCCCTTTCTTCCCAAACTAGGTTGTTCTGGCCCGGGAACTGGCAACCTCAAGAGAATATGCTAGTAAGTGACCATCCCCAGGAGCTCTCTGTGGGAGGGACAGGGGGGGTGTGGCTTCCAGCAGCTGCCTGGCTAATGGGTGGTCTCAGAGACGTGGGAGATGGGGGTGTATGTCAAGATGATGTGTTTGTTTTGGGAAGAACTTTATTCTGTATCAGTTAAATTTACGAGTTATGTCTTTAGGATTTAAAAAAAAATTGATTCCTTTATTAACTCATTTCTCTTTCACCCTAAGTTAAAATTTTAGAGAAACGTCACATTATAAAAGAGAACAAGGTTCCGTATGTAACCCGGGAGCGAGACGTGATGTCACGCCTGGATCACCCCTTCTTTGTTAAATTGTACTTCACGTTTCAGGATGATGAAAAGCTGTGTATCCTTTGAAGAGTCAAAGCCTCTGAAATCACACCACAGATCCCTTATCATTTTGTTTGTGCTCCTAAGTGGAATATTCTAAATACAAAGTGAATCCACGTTAATTTTTCTTTGGGAATGTCTTGAATTGGTGATGTTCCAGGAGGCAGCAGGGGAATGCCACAAGCACAGTTAGTTGAGGCTCGCTGAAATTGAATGTTATTTTAAGAAGACATCATCAAAGAAATGTGTTCAGGTTGTTATTGATAAACATTTTTTTCTGAACGATTATTTATTATTTTAACTTGATCGTTGCTAAACATCCTTGCAAGATGTTGTCAGGTGTTTCTTTAAAGACATTCCCGCATTTCTCCAGCCACTACCTTTGGAGTGCTTGTTAGGTGCCAGGCCTTGAGGTCAAATGAAGCGTGGGTGGGCAAGCGAGCAAGAATTCCTCTCCGGCACCAGAGGTTGCATGGAAAGGGCGTGTCGGCACCTCTGGCCTCTTTGGCCGGGGTGCAAGGGGCTTGCTTGGAGAGGAGACCTTTACCAAGGCCAGCTGCCAGCCGAGCAGTCAAGGAAGTGAGCCCCAGGAGCCCGAGCCCCATCCATGCAGGCCGCCCGCCGGCCTCCCTGTGCACCTGCTCACTCTGCTCAGGGCTCTCTCTGTCCCTCAGTTCCTCTTGCTCGCCAGGACTGTCCAGTGATTTTCCAGCAGAGCCTGCATGCTGGGTAGCTTTCTTGCTTCCTTTGATGGCATCTCCTGCTCCCCTGATATCTCATGGCATTCCTGGAGCAGTGTCTTTTATTTATTTTTAAATTTTTGTTATTTTTAGCTTTTGCTTAGGGATCAGGGAAACGGGTACACTGTGGGCATCGGGTGCCACCAGCCTGTGTAGTCCTGCTTGCCTCCAGTCCTGCTCATTGCTCCGCCAGTCCTGCTAGTTCCTCCAGGCTCCCCCACTCCTCCCACCCAGCCTCTTCCCTCTGACCTCCTTTGTCTGGCCACTCTGCCCTTGCTCCCAGAAGGCAATCTTGTTTGTTTGGTCAAGTGAGACCATGGGCTGTCCCAGGGACGTTTGCTCAACCACTCATTCAGGTTTTCTCAGCCTTTGCATTTGTTCTTTCCCTCCGTTCTTCCTTCAAATCTCAGAGGAACACTCTTCCCTGAGCCTCACCCTCAAAACTAGTCCAAGTGCCTGCTGAGGACCTGCTCCTCCGTCCCCACCAGGGCAGGCTGACTTCTCTGCCTTTCTTCTAGCACGGTTGGCAGTCCCTTCCAACCCCTCCGTAGACACATCAAGGCTTCTGGGCTAAAGCGATGCCTGATCCTGCTTCCACCCTTAACACTCTCATCTGGTTCCTTCAACTGCTGGCTGAATCTGGTTTTTTGTTTGTTTGTTTGTTTGTTTGTTTGTTTTTGAGAAATACTTGTTGAGTGCCAGATGATGGGTAGTGCTGGTGAGTAAGGTGGTGCCTCTGCCCTCTTGGAGCTGACCTGGAGTGGAGGAGTGGGTTGTGCCTGGCTGAGTTGTTCAGCGTGCAGTGTACTCACAGGCAGCAGGGCATGCTCCCCGGCGTTCTTGTGTCCTTAGGCAGGGTGAGGGCTCCCTGGCAGTTGGACTGGAGGTTCTTTTGGTTCAAATGTTTAGGGAAGGCTGCTCAGAAGAGGCGGCTGTGGGCAGAGTGTGGGTGGGGCTGCACCAGCGTGAGGCAGGCAGGGCCACGCTGGGCAGGCGGACTCTGCAGGCCTGGGAGGGGTCGTGAGAGTCTGGATTTTCTTCTGAGTGTGGTGAGTATCCCAAGGGAGGTACTTGCAGGCAGAACTGGGTGAGAGAAGGGAGTCAAGATGCCCCCCCCTCAGCGTATGCTTGGCTATGTGGTGGTACCAGTATTGAGCTGGAAGGAACTGGGGAGAGGACTGGGCTGGGGCAGGTGCTGGGTTGGCCTTGGGCCCATCTGGTGGAGGGCAGATGTGCACATCAGAGTCTGTCAGCAGAGTGACCGAGCCCACAGAGGGTGGTTGAGTGAGGGTGAGGCCAGGCGCCTGAGGATGGGAGGAGGTGTGGTGGGGGAAGCAGGAGGCTGGAAGCCCAGAGGTCCTATGAGATGGTTTTCCATGGAGGACACAGCTTTACTGGCTGCTGGATTTGGCCCGTGGAGGTTGTGGTTCGTGGTGGACCGGCATTTCCTGTAGAGTGTGGGTGGGAAAGTGGAGGCAGTGCAGAGAGCCGGTCTTCCTGGTGGAGCAGGGAGAGGCCTGGTAGCTGAATGGGTGAGGCCTGAGGAAGGCTCTGTCTGTCTGTTTTCAGATATTATAGAATGTTTGCCTCCAGGCCCATAGCTGCTCACCTCTTTTTCTCTCTCCCTGGTTCTGGGATCACCCCATGGCCCCATCTCTGTTCCCATCTCTCTCTCTCCCTCTTCCCCCCTCTCTTCATGTGGCAGCTGTCAGTGACCTGGAGAAAACTGCAGGTGCCTCTCCACCTCCTCAGGTTCTCCTCACCTCACCTCACCTCACCTTACCTCTCCTCACCTCTCCTCACCTTCGGGGCTAGCCCCTGGCCTCTCCTCCTCATGCCTCCCAGGGAACCGTGTGGCTACACACCTCTTTGAGCCTTGGGGCTCTTGGGCCCTGGGCTCCCTGCTGAGCCTGTGGATGCTGCGTCTTGTTCTTGGGAGGCTCTGGCAGAATCTCTTACTTGGCTTTTTCTCCCACGTTCACATCTAGTGAGATCTAGCAACTCAGAGACTAGATAAGAGTAGTCTTGCCTTCTTATCTTGCAGTGGGATTGACCAGCATAATATGTGTGGAGAATGGACTCCAGACTCCAGGTTCTTTTTCCAGTGGTATATGTCACCCTTGATTTTTAAGATAAATTCCCAAGCCCAACAAGGTAGTAAGGGCTTGCTAGCCTCTGGCAGGAGTGAGTCCCAGGTCTTCCACCCCGCTCCAAATCCTGGGGATATGTTTTCTGTTAAGAAAGAAAGAGAATACTTAAGGAGCATCTGGGAGAAGCTATGAGGACTTCCAGTTTCACAAACAAATTAGGATTTGTAGTAATAAACTAATTTCTCTTGACTTTCCTGTTTTCACTAATGGACAGTGATCACCATGTTACTCAATTCTGGCTGGTGCCCTTCCTCGCCTCCTGCCATCAAAACCTCAGTCATCCATGATTCTTCCCTTGCCTTCGTCCCTACTTCTTGTCTCTCCATTTCCACCACCAGAGTTCAGGTACTTGGCACCTCACATCTTAGACCACTGAAACTGCCTCCTTCCTACCCCACCTTCCAGTCACCACATTTATGCTGTATTCAAAACAAACATTTATTAATACCCATAGGTAAAAATAATAATAATAATACCCATAGGCACAACAGTAAAGTACTAGAGGTGCCACAGTGGACAAGTCAGACATCCTTCCTGCGTGCATGGAGCCAATGTTCTAGCAGGGGATGCAAGCAAATTAATTAAACACATTAATTTCTTGATATTTGTGTCCTCAAAGACTTACAGAATAAATCCCAGGTCTTGTCCAGTTACTCTTGTTTCCACTAGACTTAGGCACTGTTCTCCAATACCAGCCCAAAGACACACCACTTCTTTTTTTTTTTTTTTTTTTCTTTTTCTTTTTTTTTTGTTTTACTTCACTACTTCTTTTTCATCCCAAACCTTCACTCAGGTTGTTCCTCATCACTCCTATGCTTGACTGTTTTTATAGAGAACTTGTCTTAATTCCCCATCTGCTAAAACAGATACCATACAATGAGCTGGCTTAAACCAGGGGTTCTTAACCAAGGGTCCACAGACCCCCAAGCAGTCCGTGGAAAGATTTCAGGGAGTCTGTGAGCTTGAATTGAAAAAAATCAACTTATTATCTCTATTTTCTCTGACCCCTAACTGAAATCTAGCATTTCCTTCACTTATGAATGTATATAATAAATTACAGTATTATACATTTCAAAAAAAAAGAAAGAAAGAAGGTGGTGAAGAAAAGCCCAAAAATACTGCAGTTATACCTGGAGAGAGGGGGGAGCAGTTTGCCCTGTGCATTTATAGGTCAGGTGTGTTGTGTGGCAGAGCATGGGGCAGGCCCATGGCAGCCTGAGGAAGACGGGAGCAGCCACCACGGGGTCCCCTGGCCCTCTGTGGTTTGGCTTCACTGGGCTCAGGCAGGTGAGCTGCTGGCTTGGCAGCCAGAGCCAACTTGGCAGGGGTGCCCCCCTCAGGCACAAGTGAAGGCCGAGGAGTTCCTGGTTCTGGCTGGTGCCCTTCCTCGCCTCCTGCCAAGCCCATTCTGTGCCTGTTGCCCGTCGTTGTGCTGTCCTCTCTCACAGCCTGGGGAAGGAGCACTGTGCTGGGTGCCAGGAGCCTGCACTCCAGTACTGCTCTCCCTTGTGTGGTGACCTTGAGGAGGTTGCCTGACCTCTCGGGGCCAGGGTTCCTCCTCTGCAGAGTGGCGGCATTGGGCCCGTTGGCTCCCAGGTTCTCTGCCACAGGGCCGGGTCTGTCCTTGTCCTCCAGGAATTTGCCCATTCCTCCTCATGGCCCTGGAAAACACGTCGAGGCTGTGAAAGTACTTCTGGGCATGAGAACTGTGTGTGGTCAGGGAGGACCTGCAGGTTTCATGGAGCTGTGGTCCTGACATTGAAAACCTCTCAGCCACCTGAGCGCCACAGCCCAGCAGAGGACCAGAAGTGTCCCTGACACAAGAAACAGGAACCCAGTGAGTGCTCAGATAAGGGGCCAAGCCTGTGAAGCCGGAAGGGGCGAGAAGCCGCTCCCCACCCTGGCTGCAGCCCGAGCCCCACCTGTGGGCTCGCAGGCTTCTGGGCAGATGGCGCTCTGAACTAACAATGATCTGTGGCTGGCCCAGGTGGGGCTGTCTGTCCAAGAGCTGTGTGGGGTCAGGTGTGGGCCAGAGCTGTAGCCCTTGAGGCTCTCACGGCCTGCAGGCCGCTGGCAAGGAGGCCACACTGCCCCAGCCTGCCCTTGCAGCATGGGCAGGGCGAGGCGGGGAAGAGTACAGGCCCAGACTCTGTGAGTTCCCTGGAAGTAAAGAGAGGGTTGATTTTTGTTTCAGGTTTCTGTTTAAAATTGTCTTGATTTGGAAGGGCTTGGTTGACCAGAGAACGGGGCTGGACAAGAGGCAGCTTCTGGCATGGTTGATTGCTGCTCCCTTCCCTCTTGGGCGTTGTCCACTTTTGCACTGCAGCTTCAGGCTCCTTTCTTGGGGGGAGGTAGCAGTGCCTGAGCAAACAGAACTGAGCAAGCCGGCCAGCCAGGTGCCCTGAGCACTGGGTCACTAAATCCTGGCAGTCAGGGAGGGTGCGGTACCTGTTGATTTCCTTGGTAGGCGCAGATGCCTCATGCTTCTGGGAGGAAAAAGCCATATGGGATCCATTGAGCAGCTAATCTTAAATCTTGTGTGGAAAAAGAATACAAATGAATCACAGCGCAGTGGTGCCTGAGGGAAGGTGACTGTCTCTCAGCCCCCAACCAGCGCTGGAGGCTGATGCGAGAAGTTAATGAGATGCTCTTACAGAACTCGTGTTTATGGAATGGAGCTTTCAGTTAAGTAGCATTTATACGGAGAAACTTGGCACAGCTCACAGTGGCACTTGGTGCACACTAGCAGTGGGCTGGCTGTGGAGGAGGAGATACCTTCCCCTGCTTCTGAAGCCAGCCTTTCGGCCCTTCTGCATGCAAAGCTAGCACGCGAGTCACCGGTGCCCTTGCCCAGTGGGCCAGCCCTGACCGTAGCTTCCAGTGGTTCCCATTTCTTGAGGCCAGGACACTTTCGGGGGATGATGTAGTCCAGGGGTGCAGTCTGGGCCGAGGGTGTGCACTTTTCCAGGGACTTTGTCCTTGTTTTCTTGGCGAGAAACCCCTGCACAGGTGCTTGGAGCCTGGTCCCTGGGCAGGTCACTTTGGGGCCTGTGATTCCTCTTAGACCAGTGGCAACCTATCTGGCCACGAGCACCTTCGGTTTTCATTTTTAATAAAATATATATATATTATCGGGCAGTTCAAGTTAGTTTAAAAAACTGATTTTTACCCTTAACCATTCAATGCTCAAGATTTTGGCCTTAGTTATGCCAAAAATGGAGAATTGCTTAAATACATTCGCAAAATTGGTTCCTTTGATGAGACCTGCACTCGGTTTTACACAGCTGAGATCGTGTCTGCTCTGGAGTACTTGCACGGCAAGGGCATCATCCACAGGTGAGTGCCACAAGGTCACCCTGGCAAGACCCTGCAGACCCATGGCAAAGGCTGACACGTTTAGACCGGGATTTAAAATTGGCGCTTTTGAGTCTATTTAAGATTATTAGGGGAGTAAATTGGATAATTTTAGAATCAGGGAGCTAAAAACTCCTTTAGGGTCTGCTGCAATTCTTTGAAATAAAAAACCACTTTGTTCTCCTCTGCTGGCTTAAGTCCTGCTGCCTCTTGTATGTGCTATTCATCATTCCTCAGATTTTCATTGGAGCTAATGCAGAGTAAACTACTGCTTCTGTCACATGAACTGGTAGCATGTTTCATGGATGTTCATGTTAATGGGGCATTATTATATATGAGACTCATATACAAAATCATGAGTGAAGGGGGAAGGGCTAAGGAATATGAAGAGAAATTGACGATTGGTACTCAGAAACAGGAGTGTTTTCTCAGGTCCTACTAATAGGAAGTACTGGGTTGATAGCCAATATTTGGCCTGTTATAAGTTAAATTTATTAATGAGTTAGAAAAGTATCACAGTTTTAGTTTATAACATTTAGCAGAAAGCTTCATTTGGATGAATTATACATTTAGGAATGAACCTTTCATAGTATTTTAAAAAACTTTATCTTTGTTAAATAAGGGACCAGTGAGCTTTTTGCTCACAAGTTATGGTCTTTCCAAAGGAGTCATAGCCCTCCAGGGTCAGAGCTGGCTTATGTCATGAGGCTGTGACCAGATGAGGACTGACAGGAGTTGGCTGGCACCAGGAGTCCATGGAACACAGGTTGAGAGGCTCATGGACCTTAAACACCAGCTCAACCCATTCCACCTGGTTTTTCTGCCAATGTAATAGTTCTTTGTAGCCATCTTGGTTAATTATTTTATTTTGTCCATTGTAGCTTTTGTGGTATAATTCTTTCTGATCTCATTTTCCATGACTTCCTGGCAAAGTCAAATTGAAAGTGTTCATAAGATATTTATTTTATGAGTTAAAAATGATAGGTTATAGTTCAGACATGTATTCCAAAGGATTGTGTGATGATGGTAGAGTAGGAACCTCCAGAAATCAGTCCCTTCTAAACTGACAGGAACTGCCTGAATCCATATTGTGGAACTGTATCCAGGGAAGAGCTGGAGGATGAGGCTGGTAAAGTGTCATAAATATCAGTGGATTTCACCCATTCTCCAACTGCGTGGCAGACAGCAGTGGGGACTGCAGCCTGGGCTCCTGGTGCAGGGGGCGGGAGCCAGGGTGGGCTACAAGGACCCAGTCCCCCAAAACCCTGGGGAGTGTGGTCTGACCAGTGATCACTGCGTTGGGTCAGCTCCCTCGGATCCCTGGGGGCCAGCTGCGAGGGCTGCCATTGTTATACCCCCCAAGGGAAAAGCAGCAGCAGAGTCTTAAAGATGCAGTACCAATTTTTCCTCTCTTTTTTCTCTTTCCATTCCCCACTTGGGAGCAAAAATGTTCGGAAAAGTTACAAATTGATGGCTCCAGCCCTCAACAACAACAAAAACAAAAACCAGTAATCCCAGAGGAATGGGAGAGAACTAGATTTCCAAAGGAATAACAACATAATACTCAGAATTTCAATTCTCAAAAACTTACAAATCACACAAAGAAACAGGAAAGTATGGCCCATTCCCCCCCACACACCCCCCAGAAGAAAAAGAAAAAGAATTTTCCAAGTACCATCTCTGAGGAAGCTCACACATTGGAACTATTAGTCAAAGACTTTGTCAGTGGTCTTAAATATGCTCAGTGAGCTAAATATCTAAAGGACTAAAGGAAATGAGAAAACATCTGAACAAAAAGATGGGAATTGTGAAAAGGAACCAAACCAATTTTGGAGCTACAAAGTACAGTAATTGAAATGAGAAACTCATTAGATTCATCTGCAGATTTGAACAGCCAGAAGAAAGGATCAGTGAACTTGAAGACAAGACAATTGAAATTATCCAGTGTGAGGAGCAGAAAAGAAAAATAATAAAGAAAAATGAACAGAGTCTGAGGGGCCTGTGGGACATCATCAAGTGAACTAACATGAGCATCATTGGAATTCCAGAAGGACAAGAGAGAGCTAAATAGACAGAAAAAAAAAGATGTAAAGAAATAAGAGACTCTAACAGATCTACACCAAGATATATTATAGTGAAACAGTCAAAATTCAAAGACAGGATTTTGAAAGCAGCAAGAGAGAGGTGACTTGTCACATACAAGGGATCCCCAATAAGACAAATTTCTCATCAGAAACCATGGAAGCCAGTAGATAGTGGGCTGGCATATTTAAAATCCTTAAAAAAAAAAAAACAAACCTGTAAACCAAGAATTAAATATCTGGCAGAATTATCTTTCAAAATGAGGGAGAAATTAAGACATTTAGATAAACATAAACTGAAAGTATCCATTACCAAAAGACCTGCCCTACCAAAAAGTACTGAGTCCTTCAGGCTAAAATTAAAGGGTACTAGACAGTAACTCGAAGCCATAAGAAGAAATGAAGAACATTGACTCCATAGGTCAATATAAAATCCTGTATTATGCTACTTTTGGTTTGTAACAGCCTTTTTCACCCCTATGTGACTAAACAGGCAAATGTGTAAAATAACATTATAAATCAGTGTTAATGGCATACAATGTATAAAGATGGAATCTGAGACAATAACAATATAAAGGAGGGACAGAGATGTTTAGGAGTAGAGAGTTTGAATACTACAGAATCTAGATTGGTACCAACCAGTCTAAGTAAATTGTTACTAGTTTCAGGTGTTTATTGAAATTACAAAGGTAACTTCTAAGAAAATAACTAGAAAATATATAGAAAAGTAAAGAAGAAATTGTAAACTACAAAAAGGTACCAGAAGAATAAAAAAAGAGACAGTAATGGAATAATTAAATGGATTTTTAGATTTTACAGCAAAAGCACAAGCAACAGAAGAAAAAAATAAATAAAATGAATGGACAGCATCAAAAGTAAAAAAACTTTTGCGCAGCAATGAACATTATCAAGAAAGTGAAAAGATAATCTACAGAATGGGAGAAAATATTTGGAAACCATATAAATAAGGATTTAATATTTAGAATATATAAAGAATTCCAACAATGCAACAACAAAAAGGCAACCCAATTAAAAAAAAAAAAAAAAAAACAGCCAAAGATTTCAGTAGACATATTTCCATAGAAATGATATTCAGATGCCCAGTAAGTATATAAAAAGATGCTCAACATCATTAGTCATGAGAGACATACAAATTAAAACTACAGCAAGATCCACTTCATACCCATTGTGATGGCCATTACTAATAAAAACTGAAAATAACAAGAGTTGGTGAGGATGTGGGGAAACAGGAACCTTCATTCACTGTTGGTGGGAATGTGCAGTGGTGCAGCCGCTGTGGAAAGTTCGGCGGTTCCTCAGAAAGTTAAGTGTAGTTACCATATGACCCAGCAGTTCCACTCCTAGACATATGCCCCAAAGAATTGAAAGCAGAGATTTGGAAAAATATTTGTACACAATGTTTATTGCAGCATTAGTCACAATAGCCCAAAAGTGGAAGCAACCCAAGTGTCCATCAAACCAATGACTAGTTAAACAAAATGTGGTAGATTCATACAGTGGAATATGACTCAGCTTATAAACAACAAGGTGAAGTGCTGGTGCATGCTTCGACATGGGTGAACCCTGAAGACATCATTTTAAGTGAAATAAGCCAGACACAAAAGGACAAATAGTGTAGGAGACGTCTCATACGAAGTACTTAGAATAAGCAAGTTTGTAGAGGCAGAAAGGATAGTGGTTAGCAGGGCTGTGGGGAGGGGCAATGGGGAGTCCCTGCTAAATGACTGTGCGCTTTAGCTCGCGGTGATGCAAATCGTCTGGAAATAGATGGTGGTGACAGTTACACAGTATTGTCAATGTACTTAATGTCAAAGCATTGTCCGCTTAAAAATGGCCAAAATGATGTTTATGTTATGTATATTTTACCACAATTAAAATATTATTATCAAAATGCAGGAAACCAGGTTCTGGAGTCAGAGGGAACCTTTGTTCAGATTCTGCTCCTCCTAGACAGTGGCTTGCCAGAGCTGCCTTATGAGAAACGACCTAAAATTTCAGGAATAGGCATGCCACTTGTTAAACTCATCTATGACTGAAAATTAAATAAGTTTACACTTAAATAATTATATTGAAAACAAAGACAATAATTACTTAGAAATCATCACTAATTGTTTTGCCACTCCCTCTGCTGTTGCAGTTATTCACTTCTTTTGTATGCGTGTGGTGGAAATGTGATGGGCCGTGAGTGACTGCCCGCCCTGTGTGTGACCGCTGGGGCCGTGTGTGACCGCTGGGCTCTCCCAACGCTCCTGGGCAGCGATGCTCCCAGGCTGCCAGGACAGGGCTTTGGTGGGAGGACTTACACCACAGAAAGGGGTGAATGCAGTCGGCCAGGGCTGGATTTGTTTATTGTACTCCTGAGATTTAAGAAAAGTGAAGAGGCAATGTTAATCATGTAGGTGACTCTTAAAGCAGATCACAAGAGTGATAGATTATACTGCAATAAAGAGTTTGTTAAAAATCATAATTCATGGTATAATTTAATTGTCCTTATATGCAGTTAGACTTTATTCAGTGTAGACTTGCAGTTGGGTGGTTGTGCTTGGTTCTTAGTGAGGTGATAGGTTCAGTTGGGTTGTTGGCAAAATTTAGAGTATGTGATGATGTAAGTTTTAAATATTTCATCTCAAAAGTAAAAATCTCCTTTTTCAGGGACCTCAAACCAGAAAACATTTTGTTAAATGAAGATATGCACATTCAGATCACGGATTTTGGAACAGCCAAGGTCTTATCCCCAGAGAGTAAACAAGGTATGTGAGTGCTGGCTTTCCCCCAGAGCCCTGGCTTTGGGTCTGCAGATTTAGAGCAACTTGTTAGAAGTGTGCTGACGTGGACCGCACTCCTCCTAAGCCCAGGTACCTGGCATTCCTCTGTCAGGTGAAGCAGTTGTCGGCTCTCCCCGGAGAGGTCCTGCTCTCCATGGCAGGGTCTTGCTGCAGAACGGAGGCTAAGTGTCTGGAGGCTTCCTAAGCCGCTGGCGGCTGGTCCATGCATGGAGGGGGCGCAGTGACAGTACTGCCCTCGGTCCTGTGGTTACTGTTCTTCCTGGAAAATGCCAGGGGTGCCACGTTTGTTCCTGGCCACTGATGCGAGGGCTGTGGGACTGGTGGGGTCAGCCCCCGGCTCTTCTTTGGCACGAAGGGACTTTCAGTCACCCCACAGGCCATGAGGCTCAGGCCTTCTTGTTTAGTAAGGTTCCACTGGATCACAAAACGAATGGGTGGTGCTTTTACCTGTGGGCCAGAGCCTCCAAACCACTGTTCCCCAGGATCACTTCTAGCCTTGGATGATGTCTGGTGCCGATTCCATGGCTCGGGCAGCTGGTGGTGGGTGTGCACTGGGCCCACAGGTGACCTCCGTGGTCTTCACCAGCTTTCAGGCTTCATGTCTGTCCTTCAGGCGTTTACTGGATAAAAATCATAAACTCTGAAGGTATAAAGAATGGTCATTTAGCTTTTGAAAACTGCTCCAAAGTGTTGGGTGGAAAGAAGTTAGGGCCCTTTATGATTTTTAGGGGAAGCTGAAAGCTGTCCTATGAGTTAACAAGTGACCTTGAAAATGAAAGGCAGGTCTTTGACCAGCTGCCATTGCTGGGTAGAGAGAAAGGTGCAGAAGTATGTCATGGGTGTAGCCCTTGACTGCAGAGGCCGCTGCAGGGCCACTGTGCAGAACTCCTCTGGGGACTGTGGTTACCTGCCCACCCCCTTGGCGTCTTGGAGATAAAGACCCCCATCAGAAGCTCTGGGTGGAATAACTGTGCTGGAGTTGGGTGTGGAGGTGTGGGAATGCGGGGACCTGCTGGTGGAAGGAAGGTGACAGAGAAGTGCCCCTGCTGCACGTGCTGTCGTGGTGCAGGGAAGGTGGGAGCCGGTGCTGAGCCAGCCAGGTGGTTCACCATAGCTGGGAGGGAATCCCAGCTAGGGATGGAGAATGAGAAGTGGTGAAGCAAGCCCTCAAAACGCTCCTTAGGTCTTCTGTTTCTTTTTGATTTGTCTATGATGTTTGTCCCAGAGAGTCAAAGATCACAGAATCTCTGTTTGAGCGCTGTGCAAATGGTCAGCACGGCGTGGATGGCTGTTGCTTGCCTGGGAGCACTTGCTTTACAGAGGCAGGTGTTACTTGGGACATCTTTGAGCGTCAACTCCAGCCTGGGCGGGCAGAGCTGCTGGCAGCACATACATAGGGCAGGGACACGGTGGGTCCTCCGGTGGCCCCTCCTGGGCCGAGTTGCTGGGTCTGTCAGCATGTCGCAGCTGGTATTCCTCCCCAGAGGGCCTTGTTATTCCTTTCTGGCAGTTTCCTCAGCCCTGAGTTTTCAAACCAAGGGCTTTCTTGTTACCATTCCATCTGTTGGGGCTTTGTAATCTCTGCACAAGCACATCGTCTTAGGACTCTGTGAGTCCTAAAGCCACTTCCCTTTTGGGCCTGGAAACAAAATTTATGGTCAGTGAAGAGGTTCTTACTCCTTAACAGGGACTAGTTTTGGTGCCTTCACCTGCCCCCTGTCCATCCTTTGTCGCTCCTTCGCTGCTTCCCAATCAGTGGTCTTTGTGGATGGGTGGGTCTCCCGCCTGGAGATACCTAAAGCACCCAAAGTCCTCTGGCATATGTGGGGTGCTGTGAAATCTTGATCTGTCAGACTCATTCCTATTAAAGAGAAACCATTTTACTAGCAGGTAATCCTGTTTTTCTGGACATGGCATGGCATCATGAGCCCAGTAGGAGCAGCCATGTCCCCAGCCAAGCTTTCTCATTAAGAAGAATTTGCTACTCATGGCCTTATCTGCTGGCTCTTTCCCTAGCATTGAGACAGCCCGCCGCTATCTGCCTGCAGCAGCCGAGCTAGAGGGTGCCCACGCAGCCACAGACAGCCTCAGAGCCCCCCCTCCTCTGGGAATCTGCCCTACGCCTTTTTTCCTTCTTGTGCATTTTCCTCTGGATCTGATACAGGACTAGTCCTGTAATCATTAGGAAATATAATAATTTAAATATATTGATGAAGTAGTGAAAAAACCTGCTTGCTTTGTTTCTGGAACCAGGAGGCTTAAAAGTCCTAGCAGTGTTGTTAACCAGGGAAAATTGCTTGGGTATATAGATGAGTTGGCTTTTTTTTTCCCTCCTTGGAAAAGGAAAAACATGCATACTTAATTACATGAATGACTCATTTTAGCAACTTACTCTCATCTACTGTTGGAAGAAGTTTGAGTTGTTGAAGTAGCTCTGAATCCTAGAATTTATTCCTGCAGGGGCTTTAAAAATTTTTTTGTACAGAGACGATTTCCCCAAAACACCTGCACAGCTTCCAGAAGGAAAGTGTGAGTGGGTGCAAGGCTACAGGTCCTTCCCTCCAGTTGTGTGGTGAACATGCTGCATGTCTCTTGGGGGCAAGCAGCGTGACCCATCTTCACAGACCTCTGTCCCCAGGGCTCATTCCTTCACAGTGCGGCTGAGCCCTCCAGATGTCTCTCCTTACTAGGTGGCCCCAGCAGACGCAGCTACCCATTAACAAGCAGTCGTCTTCACCCCTGCGAACGCAGGAGGCACATGGGGATCAGGGATGGTGGCTGCTGCATGTGGAATGGGGGGGGACTTTCTGGCAGAGAGGATTTCTGACTTCTCACCTTGCACGTGGGTCACATGGACACATGGTGTAAGCAGCTTAATGGCATGGACTAAGCCCCTCCTATATGGCTGCATCCCTGGCCTCTGCCCTCTCTGCAAGAACCTCCTTCTCGGGGAGCTCGAGGTGGCCTGGAGGCTGTGGATTATGGTTTGTTTCTGTAAACCTGCGTTCTCTGTGCTCCCAGACTTCTCCGGGATACAGCCTGGTGTGGGCGCACACTCACCAAAACTGGGGGAAGGGAGGCTCAGCAGGTGTGGGGGGGTGTGGGCAGTTAGAGAGAGGAGGCAGGAGGGAGGCTCCAGCTACACCTCAGCCTCCACTTGTGGGACGGCCACCATGCAGACCTCAGACCAGCCTCAATCCACTTTCTCATGTGCCATAAACTCTTCCTCTGAGATCCTCTCCCAGTTGCCTCCACTGGGCCACCACCCTGGCATGGGCAGGAGCGTCTACCCACCGCACTGGACAGGAGCGTCCCTTTTAAGCAGGTCATCCTCCCTTCCTAAAGCAGCGTGACATTTGGAGGGCTCACACTGTAGGGGAGGGAGTCCCCACCCTTTTCCCAGCAGACACAGCTCTTACCACTGTGAGACGTTGTACTCTGTTCTTTTCTTTTTTTTTTTTTTTTTTTTTAAAGATTTTATTTATTTATTCATTTATTCCCCCCCTTGCTGCTTTTGCTCGCTGGGTCAGCTAACCACGCCGTGCGGGCGGGCTTGCCTTCACCAGGAGGCCCCGGGAACCGAACCCGGGTCCTCCCATATGGTAAACGGGAGCCCTACTGATTGAGCCACAGCCGCTTCCCATGTTCTTTTCAAAACCTGTATTCATTTAGCCATAACTGATGCAGGGTTTTTGTTTGTTTGTTTGTTTGTTTAATGATACAGAGTACTCTTCCCCATCTTTACTTTTTCTCTTCCATGCTGTTAAAAAAAAAACAAAACAGATAATTTGTTCTGTAGACTTTTCCCGGACTGCTGATTCCAGCTCCGTGGAGTCATTTATCAACTTTTCCTTGTCCTCTGTATTTCCTGTAGATTGGGAGTTGATTCTGGCTGCTTTACCACATTCAGTTTTGATTTTTTTGCGCCCATGAGCAAGACTGTGTTCATCTGGAAGCACACATCATCCAGACATCTCTCTGTGTGTGAAGTCAGCAGCCATTTATAGCCATGGCCTAGACCCACGAGCTCATTAGAAGTTGCAGAATGGTCAGAGTCTAATTCTTTCATTCTTAAGCAGGAATTCTTCTTTATAGAAGTATATAGATGGAAAGCTGATGTGGCTCAAGCGATTGGGCTCCCATCTACCATATAGGAGGTCCAGGGTTCGAGTCCCAGGGCCTCCTGGTGAAGGCAAGCTGGCCCACGCGGCGTGCTGGCCCACACAGAAGAGCTGGCCCACACGGAAGAGCTGGCCTGCGCAGGAGTGCTCACCCAGGTGGAGAGCTGGCACAGCAAGATGACAGAACAAAAAGAGACACAGAGGAGAGACAATAACAGACTCAGCAGACCAGGGAGCTGAGGTGGCGCAAGAGACCGAGCGCCTCTCTCCCACTCCAGAAGGTCCCAGGATTGGTTCCCGGTGCCGCCTAAAGAGAAGACAAGCAGACACAGAAGAACCCACAGCGAATGGACACCGAGAGCAGACAGTGAGCGCAACACAATGGGGGTGGGGGTGGTGATGTAAATAAATCTTTAAAAAATAAAAAAAAGAAGTATATAGAGAAACTTCCCCTCATCAACCCTGATTAACCAGTGGTGGTGTTTGTAGAAGAAAAGCAGGATAAACACTTTTTGCCACTTTTGAAAACTGTGATTTGTTTCACCAGCATCCTCCAGTTTGTTTAAAAAAATATATATCCATATCCCGAACCTCACACCATGCACAAAAGTTAACTCAAAATGAATCGAAGACCTACATGTAAGAGCTAACACTATAAAACTCTTAGAAGAAAACAAAGAGGTAACCTTTCCTGACTTTGGCTTAGGAGATGGTTTCTTAAATACAATACCAGAAGCAAAAGCAACAAAAGAAAAAATAGATAAATTAGACAACATCAAAGTTAAAAACTTTTGTGCTATTAAAAATGAAAACGGGGGGGGCGGATGTGGCTCAAATGGTTGCGCGTCCATCTGCCATATGGAGGGACCTGGGTTCGATCCCCGGGACCTCCCGGTAAAATAAAAAATATATATATAGAAGGCGCATGGGCTGCCAGGCTCTGTGTGCCGCTGAGCCGTTGGGCCCCGGGAGCCATGCAGCAGGATGATGAGGTAACGGGAGAGACAAGACGAGATGCTCCGAAAGCTCCAGAAGCCAGGAGCTGAGGTGGCGCAGGCAGCAGAATACCTCTCTCCTACATCGGAGGTCTCCAGGATCGAATCCTGGTGAAGACTGGAGGAGGAGGATGGAAAGAGATGGCAGAAAACAGACACAGAGAATTGCCCAGCAAATGGACACAAAACAGCAAATGGGGAAGGGGGTGTTTAAAATGGATAAAGTAAATAAATAAAAATCTTTAAAAAAAAAAAAAAATGAAAACGCACAGAATGGAATAAAATATTTGCAAATCATATATCTGATGAGGGACTTGTGTCAGGTTATATAAAGAACTATTACAACTCAATAATAAAAAAGACAACCCAATTTTTAAAAAAATGAGTACAGGATCTAAATAGACATTTGTCCAAAAAAGATATACAGTTGGCCAAAAAGCACATGAAAAAATATTGAACATCACTGATCATTAGGGCAGTACAAATCAAAACCTCAGTGAGATACCATATCACTCCCGCTGGGGTGACTGGAATAAAAAAGACAAAGAGTAATAAAATGCAGGTAAGGATGTGGAGGAACTGCTGGTAGGAATGGAAAATAGTGTACCACGTTAGAAAACAGTCTGGCAGGTCCTCAGAAGGTTAAATATAGAGTTACTGTACGATCCAGAAATTCCACTCCTAGGTATATGCTCAAGAGAAATGGAAGCATATGTCCACACAAAAGCGTCCATACACAAATGTCATCACAGCATTAGTCACAATAGCCCAAAGATGGAAGCAACCCAAGTGTCCATCACAGATAGATGGATTTGACAAAATGTGCTCTATCCACACAATGGAGTACTATTCAGCCATAAAACGGAACAAAATGCTGATACATGTAATAACATGGATGAACCTTGAAGACGTTAGGCTGAGTAAAGTAAGCCAGTCAGAAAGGTCACTCGTAAGATTCCATTTTTATGAAATGTCCAGAATAGGCAATCCATAGAGACAGAAAGATATATTTCTTTAATACTGAGGGTTTTGTTTGTTTGTTTTAAGATTTTATTTTATTTATTTATTTCTCCCCACCCCCTTGTGATTTGTACTTGCAGTGTCTGTTCGTCTTCCTTGTTTCTTTTTAGGAGGCACCAGGAGCCAAAACTAGGACCTCTGATGTGGGAGGGAGGTCCCTAGTTGCTTGAGCCACTTCTGCTCCCTGCTTTGCTGTGTCTTTCATTATGTTTTTCCTCCCTGCATCTCTTGTTGCATCATCTTGTTGCGCCAGCTCGCTGCGCCTGACTGTCGCGTCAGCTTGCTGTCTTCTTAAGGAGGCACTGGGAACCTCTGTTCCCTGCTTTGTTGTGTCTCTCATTATGTTTTTTCTTCTTGTGTCTCTTGTTGTGGCAGCTCACCATGCCTGCCTGTCACGCCAGCTTGCTGTCTTCTCTACGAGGCACTGGGATCCGTACCAGCAACCTCCCATGTGGTAGGCAGGAGCCCAGTCACCTGAGCCACATCTGCTTCCGTAATCACGGAGTTTTGTTTTTTCCTTTAATATATTTTTTATTTATTTTTAAAAGATACTTAGATTACATAAGTTGTTACATAAAAGAATATAAGGGATTCCCATATGCTTCACTCCCCAGACCTCCCACTTTTCCCCACCTTAACAACTTTCATTAGTGTGATACATTCATTGCAATTGATGAACACATTTTGGAGCATTGCCACTAGGCATGGACTATAGTTTACACTGTAGTTTACACTCTCTCCCACTTCAATTCTGTAGGCTATGGCAGTATATATAATGGCCTGTATCTGTCACCACAGTGTCATCCAGGCACTGAGTTTTAATAGTTCTTTATATATTCTGGACAAAAGTCCCTTATTAGATACATGATGTGTAAATATTTTCTCTCATTCAGTGAATTGTCATTTCACTTTTTTTTCTTTTTTCTTTTTTTTAAAGATTTATTTATTTATTTACTTTTTATTCATTTTAACACCCCCACCCCCATTTTTGCTCTTTTGTGTCCATTTGTTGGACAATTCTCTGTGTCTGTTTTCCTGCCGTCTCCTCTCCTCCTTCTCCTCCTGTCTTCACCAGGATTCGATCCTGGGAACCTCCAATGTGGGAGTGAGGCATCCTATCACCTGTGCCACCTCAATTCCTGGTTTCTCGGCATGTCTCGTCTTGGCTCTCCCTTGTGTCACTCTCCTGTTACATCATCATCTTGCTGCGTGGTTAGGCAGGGCCTGACCGGCTCACTTGCTCACTGGGCCAGGGTGGCTCATCCATGCACCTTCTATATTTTCCTTTTATTTTACCATGAGGTCCCGGGGATAGAACCCAGGTCCCTCCATATGGGAAATGGACGCCCAACCATTTGAGCCACATCCGCCCCCTCACTTTCTTAATATTGTCCTTTCATGTTCCAACGTTTTTTCACTTTCATGAAATCCAATTTACTTTTTCTTTGGTTATGTGTGCTTTTGGTGTCATATCTTGCCAAATCCATGGTTGAGAATATTTACCCCTGTATTTTCCTCTAAGAATTTCATAGTTTTAGCTCTCACATGTGGGTCTTTGACACATTTTGAGTTAATTTTTATATATGGTGTGGGGTAAGAGTCCAAATTCATTGTTTTTGCACTTGGCTATTCAGTTGTCCTAACACCATGTGTTGGAAAGATGATTTTTCTCCCCCACTGAATTGTCATATCAAAAATTAATTGGCCATAGATGTCTGGGTTTATTTCTGGCCTCTCAAGTCGATTGTCTTGGTTTACATGCCTTCCTTATGCCAGTAATACCCTGCCTCATAACTGTAGCTCTGTAGTAAGGTGGTTGTCCTCCAGCTTTATTCTGCTCTTTCAAGATTAGTTTTGACTAGTCTATGTCCTTTGAAATTCCATATGGATTTTTTTAAAGATTTATTTTATTTATTTCTCCCCCCTCTCGTTGTTTGCGCTCGCTGTCTGCTCTCTGTGTCTGTTCATTGTGTGCTCTCTCTGTCCACTTGTCTTCTTTTTAGGACGCACTGGAGAACCAAACCCGGGACCTCCCATGTGGGAGAGAGGTACCGAATTACTTGAGCCACCTCTGCTCCCTGCTTGTTGTATCTCTCATTGTGTTTCCTCATTGAGTCTCTTCGTTGCGTCAGCTTACTGCGGCAGCCCATTGCATCAGCTTATCTTCTTTAGGAGGCACCAGGAACTGAACCTGGGACCTCCCATGTGGTAGACAGGTGCCCAACTGCTGGAGCCACATCCCCTTCCCTCCATTTGAATTTTAATATCAGCTTGTCAGAGAAGGCAACTGGCATTTTGAGAGGAGTTGCATTGAATCTATAGAACAGATTGGGGAGTGTTGCCATCTTAACAATATTTAAATTTTTGTGTTCATTCGCTGTGTGCGCTCTGTGTCTGCTTGTCTTCTCTTCTTGTCTTCTCTTTAGGAGGCACCAGGAACTGATCCTGGGACCTCCGATGTGGGAGAGAGACGATCAATCGCTTGAGCCACCTCAGGTTTGTTGTGTCTCTCATTGTCTCTCCTCTTTGTCTCTTTTTGTTGAGCCAGCTCTCCGTGCAGGCCAGCTCACCTTCACCAGGAGGCCCCAGGAATCAAACGTGGAACCTCCCATAAGGTAGACGGGAGCCTAATCTCTTGAGCCATTCTGCTTCCCAAGTTTTACACTTCTTTTTAAAAATTTATTCCTAAATCTTTAATTGCTTTTGATGCTATTATATAAATGGAATTACTTTCTTAATTTTATTTTTTTGACTGTTCATTGCAAGTGTATAGAAATACAACTGATTTTTATATACTGCTATTATATCCTACAACCCTGCTGAACTTTTTATTTATTATTGAATAGATTTTTAAAAATAATTTTACAGGCATATAGTTCACAAACCTTATAATTCACACATTTTAAGTGTACAAGTCAATGATTTTTTAGTAATTTGCTTGTTGTCTGCTTGTTGTTTTTGCTCGTTGTATGCTTGTTTTTCTTTAGGAAGCACCAGTAACCAAACCCAGGACCTCTCATGTGGGAGGCAGGCGCTCAACTGCTTGAGCCACATCCACTCCCGATTGAATAGATTTTTTTTTTTAAACAACTTACTGAAGCATATCATTCATTCATGAACATACATAAACTGTAAGTGTCCAGTAAACATCGTGAACTTAGAAAACAAACACGCATAACATCATACAGGGCTCCCACACATCACCCCCCAAACACCCTGCATTGTTATGAAACATTTGTTAACAAATCATGAAAGAGCATCGTCAAAGTCTTACTACTAACTATAGTCCATATCTTCTTCCCCTATACATTTTCTAAAGGATTTATTTATTTACTTTTATCCATTTTTACCCCCACCCCTGTTTTTGCTGTTTCTGTGTCCATTCGCTGGGCAACTCTCTGTGTCTGTTTCCTGTCCTCGATTCTCATCCTTCTCCTCCTGTCTTCAATGGGATTTAATCCTCAGAATCTCCGATGTGGGAGAGAGGTGTCTACTGTCTGTGCCACCTTAGTTCCTGGTTTTTCGGTGTGTCTTGTCTTGGCTCTCCCTTGTGTCACCATCCTGTTATGTCGTCATTTTGCTGCATGGCTCGCGGGGCCTGACGGCTCACCCGTTCGCAGGGCCTGCAGCACACCTGCACACAGGGCCTCGTGGCCCATGTGCCTTTTATATTTTTTCTTTTTTTAAATTTTTACCAGGAGGTCCCAGGGATTGAACCCAGGTCCCTCCATATGGGAGTCGGACAACCAACCACCCAAGCCGCATCCATCCCCCTGCTATATCTCTTAAGGTTGACCAAAGATACCCAAAGTTACAGTCTTTTCCCATACAACATGGTCATATAATAAATCAGGCTTAGTTTATCACCAGCATTCTAAAAACCAGACCTAGGGAGAAAAACCAGGTCTGGGGACACACGCATGGTTTCTAATATAGCGAATGCTTAGCCTACCCTGATTATCACAGAATCAGGACAGTGAGGATATTCACATCCTATTGAATAGATTTTAATGAACTTCCTAGGATTTTCTTTTTTTTTTTTTTTACCGGGAGGTCCTGGGGATCGAACCCGGGTCCCTCCATATGGGAGACGGACGCCCAACCAGTTGAGCCACATCCGACCCCCCCTAGGATTTTCTATATACAAGGTTATGCTGTCTGTGACTAGAGATAGTTTTACTTTTCCTCTTCCAATCTGGATGCCTTTCATCTCTCTCTCTTGCCTGACTACCCTGGCTAGAGTCTCCAGTAGAGTATTGAATAGAAGCACCGAGAGGGGACGTCCTTGTCTTGTTCCTGCTCTTAGAGGAAAGCGTCTAGTCTTCCACCATTGTGCGTGACACTGGGTGTGGGTTTTCGGGCGAGGAGCCCCCCTTCTGTCCCTAGTGGGCTGACTGTTTACTTCATGAAGGGTGCTGGGTTTTGTCAGATGCTTTTTCTGTGTCTCTCAAAGTGATCATGTGGGTTTTCTCTCTATTCTGTTAACTTCGTTTATTACTTTGATTGGTTTTTCTCTGTTCAATCACCCTGGCATTCCTGGAATAAATCCAACTTGGTTATGGCATATAATCCTCTTTATATGTTGCTGGACTTGATCCATTAGTGTATTTGTCAGGGTTCTCTAGGGAAACAGAATCAACAGGAGATTTCTGTCAATAATATGAGATTTTTTAAGAGTCTCTCACGTGACCATGGGGATGTACAAGTCCAGGTTCCACAGGCAGGCTGCGAAACTGGGCCTCCGATGAAAGTCCAATGAAGGTCCTTGATGAGTTTCTGGGAGAAGCTGGCTGTCCAAAGACAAGCCGGGAAATTCTCTCTCACTGTTGAAATCACTTCCCCTTTTAAGGTATTCAACTGATTGGATAAAAGCATCACCCATTGCTGATGGCAATCTCCCTGTTGATGCAGATGTAATCAGCCATCCACCCAGTAAACTCACTGGTGATTGAAGTCCATAAATGTTCTTTTTTTTTTTTTTAAAGATTTTATTTATTTATTCATTTATCTCCCCCTTGCTGCTTGTGCTCGCTGGGTCAGCTAACCACGCCGTGCGGGCGGGCTTGCCTTCACCAGGAGGCCCCGGGAACCGAAGCCGGGGCCTCCCATATGGTAAACGGGAGCCCTACTGATTGAGCCACAGCCGCTTCCCTATAAATGTTCTTGTATTACAATTAGACTAGTGCTTGCTGGAACAAACACCTGGACACAATTACCTGGCCGAGTTGACACATTAGCCTAACCATCACAGTCCACCCCTTGTCAATTTGGCAACCGTACACACTACCTTAAACCATACTTAGTCTCTAAGTAAAAACAATAACAGACAAGCATACATATATATATTTCCGCCTAATAATGTTCAACTCGCCTGCGTACAACTGGAAACGCATTAATTCCCTACAGAATAGGGTGCAAGTCCTTGGGTAATATTCATTCCTAAACTTGACATCCTTAAATATTATGACATGAAACTAATACAACTTTTCATAGGTTAGGGGAAAAGGTTGGGGAAGAAAACAAATTCGTTTTGTATACATATACAATCATAATGAAACAAGGAAGAAAGGTTCATGACTATTACAGTCCTCGATTCTATAACTGGTCACATGGTCAAAGTTCATATTTATCGCTACCTTCTTCCACTACCCATTCCATGTTCCCGTTACCTTCAGCAAGCACTTCAGCTGGCCGTGGTTCTTTGCCTGGTGGGGTGACCCAAACTTTCATTCCTGAAGATTCTGGGCCATTGTTAGTCCTGCTTGGATTGGTTTGTTGCAACTTTCCATTGACTTTAATCACAGAGCATGGCAGTACTAGGAGATGCCCTAGAGGATCTCCTGTATTCCAGGCAAACTCTTCTTTATCTCCATTATATAGATGTAGTCCTATTTCTCCTTGATAGTCAGGATCATTCACCTCAGCCAGTACAGTAATTCCCTTCTTTGCCTATTGATTCACAGGTAAGAGGAGCCCAAATTGACCAGGTGGTAGTCTTAACTTCTAGTTCAGTGGAATCATTGTTGTGTTCCCTGGTGGCGACCAGCAGAGCTTAAGGTTTCAGGGACAGGAAGCAAAAATTTTCCTAGTGGGTCACTAGGAGTAATAGTGAGTGGTGCCACTCCCATTTCCACCCCTTCATTCCTGGACCCGTAAATCCTGGTTATGGGAGAAACAGCACCATAGAGAGGACGCTGATTTAGAGCATGTACAGCCTCCTGGAGAACAGTGCCCCAGCCCTGCAAGGTCTTGCCACCTAGTTGGTGCCATAATTGAGTCTTCAAAAGGCCATTCCACCGTTCTATTAATCCAGCTGCTTCAGGGTAAGACCAGTGAATTCCATGGGCATGTGCCCATTCCCTCACATCATTTGCTGTGAAATGGGTTCCTTGATCAGAAGCAATGCTGTGTGGAATGCCATGGTGGTAGATAAGACATCCGGTAAGTCCATGGATGGTAGTTTTGGAAGAAGCATTGCGTGTAAGAAATGCAAACCCATATCCAGAGTATGTGTCTATTCCAGTTAAAACAAATCGCTGTCCCTTCCATGGTGGAAATGGCCCAATGTAGTCAACCTGCCACCAGGTAGCAGGCTGGTCACCTCGAGGAATGGTGCCATATCAGGGGCTGAGTATGGGTCTCTGCTGCTGTCAGATTGGACATTCACCAGTGGCTGTACCCAAGTCAGCCTTGGTGAGGGGAAGTCCATGTTGCTGAACCCATGCATAACCTCCATCCCTACCTCCATGGCCACTTTTTTCATGAGCCCATTGAACAATGGCAGGAGTGGCTGTGGAAAGAGGCTGAGCATTAGCTACAGAGCGGGTCATCTTACCCACTTGATTATTAAACTCTTCCTCTGCTGAAGTCACCCTCTGGTGAGCATTCATGTGGGACATAAATATGTTTATGTTTTTTGCCCACTCAGAAAGGTCTATCCGCATACTTCTTCCCCAGACCTCTTTGTCACCAGTTTTCCAATCATGTTCCTTCCAAGTCCCTGACCATCCAGCCAAACCATTGGCAAGAGCCCATGAATCAGTGTACAAACGCACCTCTGGCCATTTCTTCTTCCAAGCAAAATGAACAGCAAGGCACACTGCTCGAAATTCTGCCCACTGGGAGGATTTGCCCTCACCGCTATCCTTCAGGGATGTCCCAGAAAAGGGCTGCAGTGCTGCAGCTGTCCACTTTTGGGTGGTACCTGCATATCATGCAGAACCATCTGTAAACCAGGCCCGAGTTTTCTTATCCTCAGTCAACTGATTGTAAGGGACTCCCCAAGAGGCCAGAGCTTTGGGCTGGGAAAGAGAAGGTAACATGGCAGGGGTGGTGAACATGGGCATTTGGGCCACTTCCTCATGTAACTTGCTTGTGCCTTCAGGACCCGCTTGAGCCCTATCTCGTATATACCACTTCCACTTTATTATGGAGTGCTGCTGTGCACACCCAACTTTATGGTTTTGTGGGTCAGACAATACCCAGCTCATGATAGGCAACTGAGGCCTCATGGTAACTTGATGGCCCATAGTTAAGCGTTCAGTCTCTACTAAGGCTCAGTAGCAGGCCAAAAGCTGCTTCTCAAAAGGGGAGTAGTTATCTGCAGAGGATGGCAAGGCTTTGCTCCAAAATCCTAAGTCTGCATTGTGATTCCCCTATAGGGGCCTGCCAAAGGCTCCAGACAGCATCTCTATTTGCCACTGAAACTTCCAGCACCATTGGAGCTGCTGGATCATATGGTCCAAGTGGCAGTGCAGCTTGCACAGCAGCCTGGACCTGTCGCAGGGCCTCCTCTTGTTCTGGTCCCCAATCAAAACTAGCAGCTTTTCTGGTCACTCGGTAAATGGGCCGGAGTAGCACAACCAAATGAGGAATGTGTTGTCTCCAAAATCCAAAGAGGCCAGCTAAGCGTTGTGCCTCTTTTTTGGTC
>JAKSZT010054578.1:629449-711972 GCA_026826555.1 Tolypeutes matacus
GTCCCCAATCAAAACTAGCAGCTTTTCTGGTCACTCGGTAAATGGGCCGGAGTAGCACAACCAAATGAGGAATGTGTTGTCTCCAAAATCCAAAGAGGCCAGCTAAGCGTTGTGCCTCTTTTTTGGTCATGGGAGGGGCCAAGTGCAACAGCTTATCCTTCACTTTATTTATTTTTTTTTTTTACCGGGAGGTCCCGGGGATCGAACCCGGGTCCCTCCATATGGGAGACGGACGCCCAACCAGTTGAGCCACATCCAACCCCCTTATCCTTCACTTTAGAAGGGATATCTCGACAGACCCCACACCACTGGACACCTAGAAATTTCACTGAGGTGGAAGGCCCCTCTATTTTTGTTGGATTTATCTCCCATCCTCTCTCACGCAAATGCCTTACCAATAAGTCTAGAGTCTTTGCTACTTCCTGCTCACTAGGTCCTATCAACATGATGTCATCAATATAATGGACCAGTGTGATGTCTCGTGGGAGGGAGAGACGATCAGGGTCCCTGTGGACAATATTATGATATAGGGCTGGAGAGTTGATATACCCCTGAGGCAGGACAGTGAAGGTGTACTGCTGGCCTTGCCAGCTGAAAGCAAACTGTTTCTGGTGGTTCTTACAAATGGCAATTGAGGAAAAAGCGTCTGCCAGATCAACAGCTGCCTACCAGGTACCAGGGGAAGTGTTGATTTGCTCAAGCAATGATACCACATCTGAGACAGCAGCTGCAATTGGAGTCACCACCTGGTTAAGTTTACAGTAATCTACTGTCATCCTCCAAGATCCATCTGTTTTCTGCACAGGCCAAATAGAGTTGAATGGGGATGTGGTGGGAATCACCACTCCTGCATCCTTCAGATCCTTGATGGTGGCAACTAATCTCTCCAATCCCTCCAGGAATCCAGTATTGCCTTTTTTTTTTTTTTTTTTTTTTCATGTAGTTAAGTTTATTTACAAACACATCCAATATGCTATATAAGTTTAACAGAGGATGATCTGTATTTCAGGATTGAGCTTCTTAAAATGCTCCTCTTCATAGCTGTTTCCTGGATGAACTAAAATATCCTTATTTCTTAAGCAGTTGGTGCCTTACTATAAAGAAAGGTGCGGCAAATCCAGATCCAAAATACAAAGTCATCATAACTAGTAACCGCCACTTATTTTCCACCGAAAGGGGCAAATTCTTCCCTGGACCCTCCTCATAGTGGCTCCTACGGACCACAGAGGTTGTGAACCTTTGGATGCTCTGCCCCAACGTGGCGCTGTTGGAGGCTCTGCAAAAAGCGCAGAGACCCAAGGCAGCAGAAATGGCGACACCGACTCCTCACGCTTTCACGACCTTGTCTCTCCAGTATTGCCTTTGATTTACTATTTTGCTAGGTAGGGGCACTTCTAGTAGCTTCCACTTGGCCTTTCCAACCATAACAGCCCTCACTCCATGAGTCAGGGATCCAATGTGGGGATTCTGCCAGTTACTGAGTATGTCTATTCCAATTATGCATCTGGAACTGGGGAAGTAACCACAGAATGGGCCCGGGGACCCACTGGACCCACTGTGAGATGGACCTGAGCTAAAACTCCATCACTCACCTGACCTCCATAAGCCCCTACTCTGGTGGAGCACAGTGACGTTTTGGGTCTCCTGGAATTAATGTCACTTCTGAGCCAGTGTCTAATAATCCCCAAAATATCTGATCATTTCCTTTTCCCCAGTGCACAGTTACTCTGGTAAAAGGCTGTAGGTCTTTGGGGAAAGGTGGGAGGAAGATTAACTGTATAAATTTTTGGCAGTTTAACAAGATCCTTCCCCCAAGGGTACCTGGCCTTCTCATTCAAGGGGCTCTGGGTCTGTAAACTGTCTCAAGTCTGGGAACTGATTAAGCGGCCGTGATTCTCTGCATCTGTAATTTGAGTTAGGGTTTTGTTCACTCCATCTAGAATAAATTCAGCCTGATCCAACTTCATATTCCTTCCACCATTATCCCATACCCTTAGTATCCATTCCCACACATATTCCCCTGATTTCTGTCTATATAAGTTAGAAAACTCCTGCAGTTTTTTTTTAGAGTATAGCGTCATGGGTCATACTTTGTATTTCACCTTTGGGGGCTTGTTGTGATTTTAGTCTAGTAATAGGTCTGTAAGACGAGGGGTTGGGGGGGGGTTGCGTAAGAAGGATTAGAAATGTCTTGCAAGCTACTGGCCTCAGGGCATTTCTTTGCATTTTCTTCTGGTGAAACAGGATTAATTTCTTCTGGAAGGGGTTGGAATGCAGATTCCTCAGGGCAGCTGGAGGCTGGGAAGTGCAGGCTTCAGTTTGGCTGGTGCCCACCTCAGGGCTGGAAGGAGGTCTGGACTCCGTGGGGCAGGCTGGAGGCTGGGTGATACAAGGTTGACAAGGTGTGGTCTCCACTGGGCAGGCCATTGCAGGTTTATCTGTTAAGTCTCAGCAGAATTTAGGGTTCCAATGTCCCCACCAATATTATCATTATCACATATGTCTCCGTCCCAATCCTCGGGGTTCTGCTCCTTTCCAGTCAATGCCTTCACTTTAATTGCAGAAACTCTGGGAGGTTGAGATTTTAGTTTCCTCTGTAATTCTGCTATTTGTACAATGAGAGTCTGGGTTTGATTCTCAGATATCTCAAGTCTGTGGCTACAGGAGACAAGGTTTTCTTTCAGGGTACAAGTAGCAACTTTCACATCATTTATGAGGCATTTAAGTTTCTAATTGGAGACTTTAGCTCATCTCTTTCTTTTGTAACTGCATCCAGAGTAGGAGGAGCCAGCCAACATCATTGTACCTCTTGACTCCACAAAACTCTGTTAAGGTGTTGAAAACCCTCTCACCCAGATCCTTGCTGCTTATGAGCGTGGAAGTAAGGGAATCCAGTGATGCTATTTTGCATATCTCTATTGCCAGCTCACACCATGGACTGTTAGCAACCTCTTCGTTATTGGAAAGGGAGTCATTAGTACCCCTGAGTCCAATTAGAGTAGCGAGCCAATCGCAAAACTCCCATCCCATGTTTAAGACTCTGTTCCTCAAGAACCACTCCCGGTACCAAGCTGTATTAGTCAGAGTTCTCTCGGGAAACAGAATCAACAGGAGATACCTGTCAATAATATGAGGTTTTATAAGAGTCTCTCACGCGACCGTGGGGATGCATAAGTCCAGGTTCTGAAGGCAGTCTGCAAACCAGGGCCTCCGATGAAAGTCCAATGAAAGGTCCTTGATGAGTTTTTGGGAAAAGTTGGCTGTCCACAGACGAGCTGGGGAATTCCCTCTGAATGTTGAAACCACTTCCCCTTTTAAGGTATTCAACTGATTGGATAAAAGTGTCACCCATTGTTGATGCAATCTCCCTGATTGATGCAGATGTAATCAGCCATCCATGCAGTAAGCTCACTGGCGACCAAAGTCCAAAAATGTTCTTGTATTACAGTTAGCCCAGTGCTTCCTGGACCAAACACGTGGACACAGTTACCTGGCCAATTTGACACGTTAGCCTAACCATCACAGTTAGTATTTTTATCTAAGGCGTAATCACGTTTTCTGTTTCATGTGTGGGTCTACAGTAGCCTATATCCTTGTCTTTGAAGAACATTTAAGGCATCTCCTGAACTCAGGAACAGTTCTTGAGGACCTTCTTTTCCCAGCTGGCTCCCCAGAATCTGACTCTCAGGTCCGTGGGGGCCAGGTGGTCCCAGGATCCAGGGTGCTGCTTGGTGTCACTGAATCACTTGAAGGGCAGACAGCAAAGCAGCCCAGGACCCTTCTGCATGGTATTGCTGGGTGAGTTGGTGGCATACCAGTGGCCATGCTGGCCAAGGAGTGGGCTCTGGGCCTGACCTCCCAGGGGCTGGAGAAGCGTGGCCTCTGGCTAATCACTGCGCTTCCCAGGGCAGCAGCCAGGTTCCCTGCAGGGCTCTACCTGGGGCTCCTAACTCGGGCTTCACATCCCCAGTGCAGGGGACCCGGGAAGCGGAACAGGAGCTCAATCTAACAGTTACTCAGTCATGAACGTGGGTCACCCATAGAGGTCAAAGGTGTCTTCATGCCACAGGACAGCTGTCACAGATTTCTGGACGCATTATTTTATGCTCGTCCCAACTTCATTTTACTGTGGTTATTAGCCCTGCTAGATCCTTTTGTTTAATGAAGTAGTAAAGAAAGCCACATATTACAGTATCACAGATTCATTATATTAATATTTTGGTACTTAGATTTCACTTTGATGGGCTTCCTTTGAAGTCCTATGTATTTTATTTTATGCTTTTAAAGCATTATTCTGAGAACTGTCATGTCATGCTCTTCTCCAGACTGCCAGAGGTGCCATTAATCTCCTTTTCCAAGTGAGTGGGTTCCCTTCCTCAGCCCCAGGCTCGGAGTCCCCCCTCTAAGAAAGTGGGCAAAGGCCACCCCAGCTCCTGGGGAAGAGGAAGGGAGGACAAGCAGACACTGAGGACAAGGGAAGACCCTCAGGCCACCAGAAGGAGTCCGCAGGCTTGGGACAAAGGTGCTGGGTGAGATGGGAGGGGGCAGGAAGAGGGCGAACCTCACCAGGTGGAGGAAGGCCCTCCACAGGCTGGTCCCTTCCCCCCGGAAATGGAGTAGAAGGCAAAGGGTACCCTGGCAAGGGGTACCCAGGCCTTGCCACCTGCTTGCAGAAGGCTTAAAACAGCAGCAGGTACCAGGCTTGATACTGTGACTTACTGTCTGGAACCCACCGTGGGGTGGGGTGTATATCCTTTTAGACATCATCTTTGTGCACAATGCAGCCATTTAAAAACAGAGGGCTTGATGGACGGCTTTACCACTTGAATCGTTTAATTATGCATGCCATCACAAGAGTAAGCCATGACTCTTCGAAGGGGGTGGACACCGCCTGAGCAAGTGAGGGGCACGTGAAGGTGGCATGCATAATGGGGAGGGGGAGGCCCGGCCCTAGGCACTGTCTGTTGCTGTTCCTTCTTGCCGGGGGCTTGGGAAAGCCTCCTCTTAGGATCACTTACGAGAAGCAGAACTGCTGGGTCAGAGGGTGAGCCCATTCTGTATGGTTTTTTATAAGCTTTTTTTAGACGATAACATATATACAACACAAAACTTTGCATTTTATGCACTTCCAGGAAAGTGGCATCAGTCACATTCGCAATGTTGTGCTACTGTCACCACCATCCATTAACCACCACTTTTTCATCACCCCAGATTCTGTGCCCGTTAAGCAATGGCTCCCCATCCATCCCCACCTCACTTGCCACCTCTGATAAACTGTAATTTACTTTCTCTACGAATTTGCCTATTCTAAGTATTTCATATAAGTGGAATCATAAAATTTTTGTTCTCTTTTGTCTGGCTTATTTAATACAATGAATTTCAGGATTCACCATGTTGTAACATATATTAGAACCTTATTCTTTCTATGGCTACATGATATTCCATCGTGTCTCTAGACCATGCTTTGGTGATCGATTCATCTGTTGATGGACACTGGGGTTGCTTCCACCTTTTGGCTCTCGTGAATAATGCTGCTTTGAGCATTGGTGTGCACCTGTCTGTTCCAGTCTCTGTTTCCTAGGAGTGGAATTGCTGGGTCATGTGGTGATTCTATGCTTAACTTTCCGAGGAACTGTCAAATTGCTTTCCACTGTGGTTACACCATTTTATGCTCCTACCAGCAAGGCACTAGGATTCTTTTTCTCCACATCCTCACCAACACTAATTTTCCTTTTTTTTTTTTTTTTTTTTTTCCCAGTAACAACACAGTGGATGTGAGGCAGTAGCTCATTATATGTTCTTTTTTTTTTTTTTTTTTTTCCATTTTAAAATTTCCTTTATTTCCTTAGATCTTTAAGAAACATTTCATCTTTTGCAGATCATAGTGCTTTATAACAGATTCATGGATTCTTTTCCCATTAATACAAAATGTTTATTCAATCATCAGTTATTCTCATCTGATATCTCACTAAGTACAGGATCCATAATTTCGACATTATTAGATCAGTCATTCAAGTGGGTCATACCAGTATATCCTCATGGTGCCAAATACCAACTCAAAAGATCATTTGAATAACATGCCTCCAGGCATATACAATCACCTTGGTTTCTTGAAGTGAACTAGCCCTGTTTAACAAGTCAAATTGCTAGTCTACATAAATAAACCAGAAAAGACTCCAGTGTGCAGCTGTACATCTCTTCAAATGGTGAGTTCATTTCAACAGGAACCTCTATAGCTAACCATACATTGTCTAGTACTCTGCTGTTCTTGCAAAAACCCCTCCTGAACAAAGGCGTACTTTAGAACTTAAAACAAACTTGATGAGATGAAACTTAACAGGTAGCTTTCTGCAGCAGAAATTAATTACAACCATTTTTACTCAGGCAATTCTAAAGACAAGAAAAGTTGAAAATATGCAAGCATAGAGTAAGCTCAAGTCTATACTTAGAAATTCAGGTACAGAGCATAGCAGAGCCTATCACTGTAGAAGATAAGTTAGAAATACAAACTAGCAGTGAAGCAATAATCTCTTCAAATAGCAGGAAACAAGTTCTCCAATACTATTATTTAGCATTCATCTATTATTTGGGTTTTTCAATCCTTTTTGCTAATGGTAGTATTTGAGAAGATTGACTAACAAATATATCTTTTTTTTTTTTTTTTATGATTTATTTATTTATTTATTTATTTTTTTAAAGATTTTATTTATTTATTCATTCATCCCCCCCTTGCTGCCTGCGCTTGCCGGGTCAGCCAACCACGCCGCGCGGGCGGGCCTGCCCCCACCAGGAGGCCCCGGGAACCGAACCCGGGGCCTCCCATATGGTAAACGGGAGCCCCACTGATTGAGCCACAGCCGCCTCCCTTAATGATTTTTTTATATACATAAAGGATTTATTTATTTACTTTTATCCATTTTTACCCCCCTTCCCCCCCATTTTTGCTGTTTCTGTGTCCATTCACTGGGCAACTCTCTGTATCCATTTCCTGCCCTCTCTTCTCATCCTTCTCCTCCTGTCTTCACTGGGATTCGATCCTCGGAACCTCCGATATGGGAGAGGGGCGTACTACCGCCTGCACCACCTTAGTTCCTGGTTGTTTTTTATTTGGCACGTCTCATCTTGGCTCTCCCTTGTGTCACTCTCCTGTTAGGTCATCATCTTGCTGCGTGGCTCGTGGGGCCTGATGGCGCACTCACTCTCAGGGCCTGGCAGCACAGCCACGCGTGGGGCCTGGTGGCCCACGCACCTTCTATACTTTTCTCTTATTTTTACTGGGAGGTCCCGGGGATTGAACCTAGGTCCCTCCATATGGGAGACAGACGCCCAACCATTTGAGCCACATCCGTCCCCCTAACAAATGTATCTTAAATCATACTCTATGACACAAACAACCGTTTAAGGCCTGATGAATAGTACAGCCTCCTTAGTGATTTTCAGTTTTGATAACAGTCAAAAGATTCAAAACCTTTGCAGATTTCTTTAAAACCCATGTTCATATTTACGAAGGCTTTTCACACAAAAAAAATTTTTTAAAGGAGGTCCCGGGGATTGAACCCAGAACCTCGTACATGGGAAGCAGGCAGTCAACCACTGAGCTACATCGTTCCCCAACAATTAAATTTTATTATCCTATTTGTTGACCCAAATTATTTATGTAAAACCCTTAGTAGTTTACAAGCAACCATTTAAGCTTCAGGTGTTGGAGTGATCTGTTTCAAGTTCTCAAGGATGCTGTTTTGACTTTTTTTTTTTTTTTTTTTTTTTTAAGATTTATTTATACCCCCTCCTCATTGTTTTGCACTCAATGTCTGCTCTCTGTGTGTTCTTCTGTGTCTGCTTGTCTTTTCTTTAGGCGGCACTGGGAACCGATCCTGGGACCTTCCGGAGTGGAGAGTGCTGAATCTCTTGCGCCACCTCAACTCCCTGGTCTGCTGCATCTCCTATTGTCTCTCTTCTGTGTCTCTTTTGGTTGCGTCATCTTGCTGTGCCAGCTCTCCACGCAGGCCAGCTTGCTTTTCACCAGGAGGCCCCAGGAATCAAACCCTGCACCTCCCATATGGTGGACGGGAGCCCACTCACTTGAGCCACATCCGCTTCCCTGTTTTGACTTATTTACTGCAAGACATCATCCCCTCGTGCTTCCTCCCCCACCATAAAGCAAGTCTCTATAATGAAGGCAAATTTCCAGATGACAACTCGTAAGATTTTTCAGGCTTGATTTTAACCTTTAGTTAAGAAAAATGCCAAATATATATACCAGCTGTTAAATTTTTATGAAACAGAACATGAAACAAAAAGCAAAACAAAATGAATTCCAGCTAAGCCATACTCTCTGAGAATGTACGAGACGTGCTACGACGTGCCACCCTTACCATCCACAATCAGAAACTGCGGTTGGTCTCAATGGTCTTGAGAAGCTGGTACAAAGTCCACACCTGCTCTTAAGAACTGTGAGATGACTTACGTTTTAAAAGCCCTTAAACCTCTTGAAAACATTTGCACTTATTTTGTATTAACTACTCTATGGAGCCCATGTAAGTCAATTTAAAACAATCTTCACGTATTTTGTGGTTGTTTTATCATGTTTTTAAAAGTGGGTACAGCAAATAATTTAAACCCTTTGAGATAAAATAGGTGTGAATGACTTTTTTATATCTTAGATACATTCAGTAATTCCTAAGAACTTATTTGTTCCTCTTTAACATGGAACTCTTCCAACAAAGCTGGTGAATGAAGAAATGTTCCTGGGGAGCAGATGTCGCTCAGTGGTTTGCACACCTACTTCCCATGTACGAGGTCCTGGGTTCAATCCCCAGGACCTCCTAAAAAATAAAATAAAATAAAATGTTCTTTAGGCACTGTGAGGTGTACTAACAATGCAGTGTAAAACCAGGTTGAGGAGTACAGCTTGATTTTAACTACAACAGTTAATAAGCACTGTCCTGTCTGCTGATAGCAAGAAATGCCTTTACCCCAACTACTCCTGAGATTCTTGTCTAAAGAGGGAAAATTAATTTCAGAGAACCTTTAAGAGAATCCACAGATAATTCTAAGAATTGCACATATTTAGGGTATTAGAAAAGATATTTTCTTTTGTAAGGCATCAATGATTACATGAATAGAATACATATCCAACAAAAGATTAACACCATATCATAAAACCATTTATCTTTTCTTTTCTAGCTCCTGCTACTTTTACCAGCTTAAAAAAAAAAAAAAAAGCCTCTTGGCCTAATCAACTATGGCTATAGAAAGCGAGGACATCTGAAACTGCTAGACACATCAAAGGTCCAGTTCATGTGGTTTGAGGTTCCCTTCTGTGAACACATCTCACATGTGGGACTAGAGATCATTCCTAAATTCCAGGTCCACCTTTTTAGTCACACTGAAACAGACGTACAGTAAATATTCAAATATACCGTATCGTAGGTTACAGCTAAGTATAGCATTTTACCAGATTCCAAGCTGGAATTTAAGTCTGAGAAACCTTCCTATACTGTGAACTGTTGGTCTCCTCTGTTTAGACGAAAGCCAGTCATCAGTACTTTCAACCCAGCAGATTAGAGGATAAACGGCCAAAATAGGTGAGGTGGTTGTAGTTCATAATCTAGAATTCAAGGCCACTGGCCTCATAATGCTGTGGGGATCAAGTGTCCCTCCATGTTTCAGTCGGATGGGTCCGCCCCTCCCATTAAGGGCCCTTTGTTTACACCAGCAGACCCAACGGCTGTAACTTCTCCAGCCACAGCGGATGCGCCCCTTTCACGGGCCCTATTCCCGTGGAAGGCACAGTTGTAACAGCTGTTTTGGTCACCTCCACACTCTTTCCACCAATCCAAGCCACCCCACCAGTGGTAGCACCACCCACTCCCTATGTAGCACCGAACCTTCTGGTTGTCCATCACTAAGGCACGATGAGATTTCTTGTAGGTTTTTATCTGCCTGATTCATGATCTCTGCAGGGGCCAGGCCAGGGTAGAGGAAGCCAGGGGTGGCAATGACAACTGAGACAGCTCTGGGCAGTCACAGTCTCCGGCAGCACCTCCGTGGGCCGTGGAGTTGGCCACGGAGGCCTCTTCATGTGGTTTTGATTTTCATTTCCCTAGTGGTCTGTGATAAACATCTTTTCATGTGCTTATTGGCCAGTTACATATTTTCTTCTTGTCAGATATGTTTTCCAACCTCATTCTGTAGGTTGTCTTTTTACCTTTTTTGATAATGTCCTTTGCACAAAAGTTTTTTTTTTTTTTTTTTTTTAAGTTTTTAATTTTGATGCAGTACAGTTTACCTTTTTTTCCTCTCTCTTTGTTGCTTGTGCTTTTGGTGTAATATTTGAGAATCCATCACCTCATATGAGTCCTGAAAATGTTTCCTGTGTTTTCTTCTAAGAGTTTCCTGGCTTGCTCGTGGCCTGGCATGGACCGGCTGGGATGCCCCTTGTTTGCCACCGTCACTCCTGGGCCTGGCTCAGTGCAGACCTCGAGGCTGAATTGGTGTGCCCCCGGGCCTGAGTTTCTGTTGCATGTTCATTCAGGTGTTGAATTATTTATAGCTTTATACTTTAAAGGGTTTTGTAGGCAGATAAAGCGTGGGTCTATTTTGTTTACCACAGGGAGCTACCACTGGTAAAGCAATTTCCAAGCTAGGCCCCTGCCAAGATCCTGAGTACTAAGCCTTCAGTCAGCATGGGAGAGAAGTATGCCTATCCCCAAACTAGAAGTGAAAATAAGGCAAGGAGCCTTTAACCACCTCCTCTCCCAGCAGCCCCTTCTCTCCGAATCCCCCCAGGACCACGGAGGAGTGTCTGTGGAGAGCAGGGGCCCAGCCTGTGGGCACTGGTCTCGGTGCCTCAGGGTACGCAGCCCAGGATCCTTGGCCTGGCCACTGGCCACACTCGGGCCAGAGAGTTCTCTGTGGTGGGCTGACTTGCGCCCTGTGGGATGTGGAGCAGCATCCCTGGCCTCCGTGCCCCGAGAACTGCTGCTGTGCAGGGGTGAGCCCGGCAGAGCCTTGCGGGCTGCCCTGCTTTCCAGCACCACCTGGGTTCAGGCATGAAGGGCCAGAGTACCCGGACCAGGAGTGCTGTCAGCCCGCCCTTTGCAGGAAGGTGACTTGATGTGCTGTTTCACCTGGCACACTTCTCAGGGTGGTTTAGGAAAATGTGTCTTTAAAGACAAATACTTTCCGACCCATTGATTAAAGATGTTGCATGAAAGGACAGCTTGAGCTGTGTAAGGCAAGACTAGGTGAAAGGGGGTTGTCTGTTACAGGGCAAAACTCTGCGCATCCATGGTATTTTCTCTCCCATCTGGTGTGGGGTGCGGCTGCCTGACCTGTTGCAGCGCGGCCTTGTCGACAGCTTGTAGGGGGGCCGTGGCGCTGTGCTTACGAGGACCAGTGTTGGGGTCTGTGGGACTGGAGTGGACATCGGGGAGATGGCACACTTGGCGAACTTCCTCCCGCGGTGGTTTGCTCCCAAACAGTGGCCTTCTCACTGCAACCTCGTAGGTGGCCTGCCCCCACCCCACCTCCATTCCATGTGCTCTGATGGGCAGGTTGAGGCGGCTCCATGGGGCCCTGGCAGTGGTGGGGAGCGGGCCTGGGGCGCAGCCTTCCAGCAGCGCCTGGGCACACAGTGGTGGGGCGGCCACCCGGGCTCCCAAGCCTGCACTGCTGCTCCTCGAGCTGGATGGCACCGGCACATGCCAGGGCTGGTGGGATGGGGGCTCCCTGAGTCTGCGTGCTCTCAGAGCCTCTTCTGCCCGCTGTCTGAGGGGCCGGCTGTCAGGGAGGGGTGCTGTTCCCGCAGGGGCTCCCTGTGTGCTCGCCGTGGGGCCGCTGCCGTCTGGGGCACGGCAGGTCCAGCAGTGAGCAGATCACACGGGACCCTGTGCTGGTGGAGCTTTCAGTCAGGTTGGGGGCCGTGCACGGCCCACAGAATGGTCAGTGAGCGCCTTCCACAGGCATCTGGTAGCTGCCCCGGGTGGGCTGGGGGCTCCTCATGGGCGCGGTCGGGGGGTGGGGGGTCGTTCAGGAAGAGGGTGGGGCGAAGGCCTGAGCATGGGGTGCTCTTGGGAGTGGACGGGGCCCTTGGATGTGACAGAAAGCCCCAGGGGGCGCATGTGGAAGCCGCGGAGTCCTGGTAAGTGAGCTGTGCAGCTGCTCAGTTGTGAGCAGGGTGTGTGGGTGTCTCCCAGCCTGACCCTTTCCTCTTTTGCTCTTCCCACCAGCCAGGGCCAACTCCTTTGTAGGAACTGCACAATATGTTTCTCCAGAACTGCTCACAGAGAAGTCAGCCTGTAAAAGGTAACCTGCTTTCATCTGATCCATAATTCTCTCATATCTGAAGCAGCTCGTATGTTTTTTAATGAGAAATTAACACTTAAATAATTGTTAATGATTAAAATAATAATAATTAATTCTTAAGTGTTAAAAATCAATAATTCTTAAATAATTAAGTATATTTGCAACAAAATTTGCATTTTACTTTTTAACCAGTATTTTCCCTTTCATACACACGCATACTACTTTATTATTGTAATTTATCCTTTCTGGGTCTGGTGTTGCTTTATGGTTTGAGGTTTGATCTTGTTCCTTTAGGAAGAACTGTGGAGGTGAGACTTGTCAGTGGAGAGCATGTGGCCAAGGGGGCTGTACTGGTTCCACAGGGTTTCCCGCTGGGCCCAGGCCTCCTGGGTGCCACCTTGGGTGGGCCAAGGGCAGCAGGTGGCATGACTGTGGTGAGGGCTGGTTGGTGGATGTGTTGGACTGTGGGAGAATGGGAAGAGGCTGGGAAGGGCAGCACCTGGGGTCCAGAAGGAAGTGTTCCCTGCGGAGGCAGAGCAGGCACCGAGTATGATGTGGCCGCAGGCCTGGGGGTCACTGGTGGTACCCGAGGGTGCCGGGGCTGGGTTTGCCTGCCAGGCCGGGGGTCTGCAGCATGGAGCAGGTGAGCCCTACAGGACGCATGGGCAGTGCAGGGAAGGAAGTTGGGGGAGCCGGTGACCAGGAGCGGGGAGAAGTATGAGGGGCTGTCAGGAGTGAAGACTGACAGGGTGGCATTTGCTAACATTTGGGGTTTCACAGTTGACAGTTTGGGAAGCAGTTGCAGGCAACACTATATCCTGTAGAATGAAGATGCTGCTCGCGTTCTTCGTGCTGGGCCGGCAAGACGCTGCTTAGGGCTGCACCTGGCTCAGGTCACTTGGCCGCTGGCTCCCCTGCCACGAGCTGATGGGACCTCATGGTTCCGGTTCCCATAGGGGTGCTCTCTATCGTCAGTGTTCGGCGCTGGCAGCTTTTGAGGGGCCACCTTCCTAGAGTGAAATCAGCAAAGCCAGCACGTCACCGCCGTCACAGTGCAGGCGGTAGCTAGGCAATGCCCAGTCAAGGGTGCAGCTGGTGTTTGCGAGCATTACAGCTTTTTGAAACACTGTTGGAAGTAGGGGTGTGCTCCCTGGAGGGAAGGCTGCCTTGAGAGAGCCCTTTCCTCTCTCAGCCCACCCTTGAGGTACAGCCCCGTGATGGCATCATACTGCACCCCACCTCCCATTGCGGCTGCCCCCTCTGTGTTCTCGGCTGCCTTGGCACTGTGAGCATGCTTTTCTGTCACCTTGTTTCCTGTGTAGCTCCCCATTTTAAACTAGCCTAACTAGTATTGGAAACCAGTGTGGAAACTGATATCTAGTTGAATGTAAATTCATTTTTACATGCCCTTTTCTCTTGTCTGTTGCATTCTTTCATCCTTTGGAGTGCCTCATCTGTGTGCAGGGGCCTGTGGAGCAGGTGATACAGTGTGCCAGGGCAGACAGCCTCCACCCAAGGCCCCTGGCTCCTGCAGTTGCTTTCATCCACTTTTTTTTTTTTTTTTAAAGGAGGAACTGGGGATTGAACCTGGAACCTCCTACATGGAAAGTAGTTACACCTACTCCCTTCACCCGCCTTTGCCCTGTGACTTGATCTTCCAGAATGCCAGCCTGTGGCCTCTTCCAGGATCTGTCTGTATCCTACAACCCATGTAGGGCTTGGGTGGAGACAGCTGCAGTGGCCGGCAGAGGTGCACCTTGATGCCTTCACAGGGTTGAGCTGGGAATAGAACACAACACTTAGAGAGGAAACCGAATATGTAAAGTAGGTCTCAGACTCTGAACTCTGAGGCTGGCACTGAAGGGGAGGTGGGGCAGGGTAATTAAAATGTTTGTGAAGGAGGAGCAGGGGTCTTTCCCCAGTGGAGTCCAGGAAAGGAAGGAGAAAGCTGGCTGCCGCACATCCTGAGGGTCCTTGACTTTGGCTCCTTTGCCTCTGTGTCCTGGGGGCTGTCTTCGTGGCTTCCTCTTCCCTGCCTCCTACAGTCAATTTTGAAAATAGCGCTTGCACCCTTCTTAAGCCCCCCACCCCCGTGCGGCCTGCTTGCTGCAACATGTGGCCAGGCACATGAGCACAGAGCAGTGGGGGCTGGAGTGACCGGGGGTGCTTGAGCCTGCAGCAGGGCGGGGCAAGCTCCAACCCCTCCTCTCACTGCCTGGAAAGATGGGGGGCTGGAACCAGGCTGGCGTGACCAGCACCCGGAACTGAAAGTGAACCCTGCTGCTGGCTTCCATTGTGTAAATGCCATTTCTCCTTGTTTTTCCCCTACCTTAAAGTTCAGACCTTTGGGCTCTCGGATGCATAATATACCAACTTGTGGCGGGACTACCACCATTCAGAGCCGGGTAAGAAACCGCGCCTCCCCGAGCCTCGGAGCTGCCGCGGGCGCCCAGCACCACCACCCTCCCCAGCAGAGAAGTGAGCGGGGCAGGGCCACCCTTTGACCAAGATGCACATATCTGCCAGGCGTGCAAGTGTAGGCGTGGCCAAGAGCGGGCTTGCGCTGCCCTGGGAAACGTGGGCCCCACACTACACAGGTTTGTATGACTTTGCCCGGTGATTGTTCTTATTTTACAGAAATGAATATCTTATATTTCAGAAGATCATTAAGTTGGAATATGACTTTCCAGAAAAATTCTTCCCTAAGGCAAGAGACCTTGTGGAAAGACTCCTGGTAAGTGCTTTGAATTTTCCTGGTAAGTGATCCAGAGGCACCCACTCTGAGCCCTTCTGGACCTCTGTGCAGAGTGGCCTCCTGGAGCCACCCCATGTCGTGTCAGATGGCATCTTCATGGCCAACAGAGATCATAGATTCATATGTTACAGCTCATCTAGTTCTGAGTCCTTTCCAATTTGCAAAGTCCTGATTTTTTACCTTAACGAGACAGGAACCTCCTGTACCATGTGCTATTTGCTGGTCAGTGTTACGGAGCATTTTGAGTCACCCAGTGCTGGAGCAGCTGGTTCACTAAAACAGCAGGCGAGGTGATACCGTAGGTGCCATCTTTAGAGAATCTGCATGGAGGTTTTAGAGCTCTGCCCAGGGAGTACATCCAAGACAAATTTGCCTCACCAAGGTAGATCCCTTTATATTCTAGAAACGGAAGTGTCCCAGCCACAGTGTGCTTTTGATCCTGGCCTTGCCTCCTCTGCTCGCTTCTTTGGGTGCAGGACAGCCCTGCCTCAGCGTGGAGCCTGGTTCAGGGGCCGCACAGCCTGTTGTGGAGGCGGGGGCACCCCGCTCACCCCTTTTCGCCCACTCTCCCACTCTTCCCCTCAGTGTTGGGGCTGGGCTTGCTTCTCTGGTGGGCATGGATGTGGGGGTCAGATCCCAGGGAGGAAGGGGACGTCCTGAGGCCTTGGGAGATGTCAGGGGAGACGCTGTCCAGACTGCTCATTCTTAGGGTGTTTGTCTATTTTAAAAGAATACTTGCTGGGGTTGGATGTGGCTCAAATGGTTGGGCGTCCGTCTGCCATATGGAGGGACCTGGGTTCGATCCCCGGGACCTCCTGGTAAAAAAAAAGAAAAAAAGAATACTTGCTAGTCTTCATTAAATTGCGAGATTGTCATTCATTTTCACCCATGAGAGAAAAGGGAAAGGAGCCCTAGAAAGTGAGTGGGATTGGGTTGGGCTCAGGACCTAACGGCTCCAACTCCAAGGGCAGCAGTCTGCCAAGAGTGGAGTCAGGCCCTTGCTATTTCTAGGAGATGATGAGTCTTGAAAAGAATCAGGCAAAACACAGTTTTTGTCAGAATTCCTTGTACACCATGACATTGACTTGTCTTGGCTTTTATTCAAGGTTTTGGATGCCACCAAGCGTCTCGGCTGTGAAGAAATGGAAGGGTACGGCCCTCTGAAGGCCCATCCGTTCTTTGAGTCCATTACCTGGGAGGGACTGCACCTTCAGACACCGCCGAAGCTCACGGCTTACTTGCCAGCCATGTCTGAAGACGACGAAGACTGCTATGGGAATGTAAGCTGGCCTGTGCCGGGATGGCCGGGGGCAAGGGGGCTGCGCAGGCATGTGGGACAGGCCTCCTTGGTACCCAGCAAGTCTGTGCCCAGACTCACCCGTGTGATGAGGGGCTCAAGGGGGAATGTGTCAGGGCTGAGGCCCATTCGTAGCTAAGCACTTGGTGCTGCGTTGGGTCTTGCCAAGCCTCCTCGCCAATGAGTCTTCCTCAACTCCCCTGTGTGCACAGTCCCACCTTCTGGTCATCCACGCGTGGGCCAGGAGTACAGAACCACAAGGCTCTCGGGCTTTCTTTCTTCTCCTTTCCTAGGCTGTGAATAGTCTGGTCAGTTTCCCCCCGAAGGTTGTGGCTCAGCCGGTGGGAGCACTGGCTTCTGCCCTCATCCCAGCAGGTTGATGGCTCCAGGGAGGGGGCTCCTGGGGGCTCAGCACCTTTTGCTTAGGGTTTGGGGCCTTTATTGTTGTGCCGCTTTCAGCTGTCGGAGACGTGGCACCGGGAGGGTGGGCACTAGTCACCACCTGGCTTTGGTGCTTCCTGAAAAACGGGGACTGCAGTAGGGTCCCGGGGGGCTGTAGTGCTCTGGGGTCTGCAAGAACCAGCTCCCAGGTCTCAGCTTCAGACATGGGGTTTTAAAAACATTTAAGTTTAAAAACTTAAAGTTTTTATTATGGGAAATGTGAGGCATAACCCAAGGTAGACAGACTAGTATGATGAGCCAGTGTGCCCGCCCCAGCCTTCACAGTCTACTTGGGGGCAGTCTCATTTCATCTCTACCACCCTGCCCTCCACCATCCACCCCCAATATTTAATATTTAAATATAGTTTTAGTGTCTATGTCATCGTTGATATTCCTTTTTTTTTTTTTCTGGTTTGACTTCAGCCATCATGGGGTTAAGTTGCTGGCTTACCTAAGCAATGACAGTGTATTGGAATTCCACTTTTGTTGACCAAGGAGTTGTAGAAGAAGCCTACAACTTCTTCTAGAAGTCATCCAAAGCTAAATCAAAATTATTACTGGAATTTTGTCTTCGAGATCAAGAGCTCCCTGAGACCTTTGCCTTTGCTTTATGCCTGGTCCGCTTCCACCCTGGGGCAGCCTTTGCATGTGCAGCCAGCAGAGGGCCCTTCTCTTGCAGTTCAGGGCCCCCGCCCTCCCCACCTATGCTCTGGCCTCATGACTATGGACTTTCTCGAGTCACGGCCAGTGGGAACACACATGGCATCTCCAGTGGCCCTTGCTGGCCCCTGCCGTCCAGCAGCCCTCCTGGAGAAGTCGCACACAGGACTGGCAGGCAGCACCAGGGGGCACATGCGAGCAGCGCACACTTAGTTGTGCCTGCAGGCCTCTGTCTTGGGCATTCCATGGCATTGGCCTGGCTGAGAATGTGGGCTCCTTGATACGTCAGCATTTAAAAGCTATGTGGGGTTCGGAAGCCTCAGAAGGTGTTCGGCAGAGAGCACGCTGCCCCCAATTTCACATTCGCTTGGTTTAGTGAGTGAGTCTTGAAAAAGATCGTGTCATTTCCTGCTGTGCTGAGGATGCACCCTGGGCGCGCACTCACTGTGACTGGCTCTGGCAGAATTACCGTCCTCTTCTGCAAGAAGGGGTCTCGGTCTGAGGGGCAAGGAAGTCAGACAAACGGCTGCTCTGCTCAGGGAAGAGGAGAGCTGGCCCTTCATGCCCCCCGGTCCTAATTCCTGCTGGATCCTCACTGTTGGAGGCTGGTATGTGGAATGCAGGGTGGTGCGGGCTTGTGGGCAGGCCCCACAGCCTAGTGTCGCCTGTCCACACACCTCTCCTGGGCCACCTTTGGGTCCCAGGTTGGCACCAAGTGCTACTAAGCGGGGTAGAGGGTAGAGGCACGGCATATCTGGAGCTTTCTGTCAGGAAAGCACGCCGTGTTCTGGCCGTGCACAGACAGTGTCCTTGGTGAGAGGAGCCGCCTGCTGTGTTTGGGAATTTAGTGTTCGCTGGTGGTCTCTGACCTCGGGCAGATTGTTGAGTCTCAGTTTCCCATTTCAGAAATGGAGATGATGGAAACAGCTGCCTCACTGGCTCTGCAGGCTCCCTGGGCCTCTGGTGGAACATGTGGAAGCCTCTGTCAACTGGAGAGGCCGTGTAGCGCTGGATGAAGTCCTTGGGGGAAGTGGGGAAAGCACCACAAGGCCGGGGTGCGGGGCCTTGGACAGAGGGGCCCAGCAAGTCGCAGCAGGGGCTGGGCCAGGATGTCCCCTGTGAACCAGAGCACTTGGGCAAAGACTGCCCAAGGGGCAGCTGGTGAGGCAGGTGGGGTGGGGCCTGCAGGGGTGGGGCAGACTCCGTGGGGCTGCAGGGCCTTGGGAAGGCCTCGCTGTGCTGCTCGGGGCATCTTCTCTGCTCCCGCGTCCCGGCCCAGGCCAGGTGCACATGTGGGGCCGTGGTCCCCGGTGGCAGCAGGCTGTCCAGGGAGCTCCTGCCCACGGGTCTCTGCTGGGTGCTTCAGCCTGAAGCCTGGACACTGTCCCTGTGCCCACTGGGGTCCTGGCACTTGTTGCTTCGCTGCTGGTTTGTGGCTTTCTCTGGAATAGCAGGCAGCTTTGTCTATACAGTGTGGGTTCATCTTTGCTGATAGTAAAAGGAATACAAAAAAAAAAAAAAGGAATATGTATTTTTTTAATTGAATGCAATTAGTCAAACCAAAATACGTGGTGGCTACTACAGACTCCGAAACACATGACCACTGGGGACAAAAGCAGCAGCAGCTCTGAGCATTTGAAGTTCTGCCCTTCCAAACTGAGCTAGTCAGCAATGCTGATGCTGAGCTTCCGCTGTCCAGGGCGGGGTGTGGCTTCTCCCTGCAGGCTCCCTGTCCCCCTCCCCCAGAGGGCAGCATAGTCCCCAGTCTGCAGGGACTCACAGAGGTCATCAGGCTCCTGGCCGCTTCTGCCCGGTGGACACCACACGGGCTGAGGGCACCCGCGACCTCTCAGGAGACGAGTAACTGGGACCAGGTAGCATCCAGCTCTGCCTCGAGTCCACGGCCAGGCGTCCAGTGGAGAAGTTAGCCAGCTGCCCACACTCAGCAGCAGTGAGAGGGGGGCGCGGCTGTGCACCTAGCACCTGGGGCCTTGTGAGCGGGCCCACTGGCTGCCTGGGCAGCCTCTGGGCATGAAGGCTGCGTGGCCCCCAGGGAGGACACACCGCCAGTGACAAGTGCAGAGTGTGTCTGCACCTGTGACTGTAGAGGGAGACTGAGGAGTTGTTCTCACTTTCCCTTTCTCTCCGTGCAGTACGACAATCTCCTGAGTCAGTTTGGCTGCATGCAAGTGTCGTCGTCCTCATCCTCCCATTCCCTGTCTGCCTCTGACCCCGGAGTGCCACAGAGGTCAGGCAGCAACATAGAACAGTATATCCATGACCTGGACACTAATTCTTTCGAACTGGACTTACAGTTTTCCGAAGATGAGAAGAGGTTGTTATTGGAGAAGCAGGCCAGTGGAAACCCTTGGTAAGAACTGATAGGTGTAAGCCACGCTCCATTTAGAATTGCAGCGAGAAACTGGGAGAAGGTGCAACACGGTACGTGGGAGGAGAGCTGCAAGCAGGGTTGTGGCCTTTGGTACTGCTTCCTGCAAAGGAGGATTCGGGACAGCAGCTGGAAGTGGGTGTCTCTTAGGCATCGGGTGCAGTGGGGTTGAGGGTTTGTGACCCTTGGGGCCCCAGCTCTGGTGAACAAGGCCGTTGGCGACCCCTCGCTCTGCCCGGCACCTGGCATTCCATGGCAGATGTGGCTTCACCTCATCCCTGAATGCAGATGTGTACAGTGTTTGTTTGCTCTTATAAACGTGTCTTGGCACATAGCTTTGCCCATGTGTCTGCTGCTTTTTTTTTTTTTAAGTTGGAGTGCTTGGTGTGGTACCCAATGGAGCCGGCTGTTGATTGGTATCAGAAATGCCTGAGAAGCCACAATTCCCAACATTCTCTTGCCTGCCCCTGAGTGTTTGCTACACTAAAAATGAGCTCAGGTTAATAGCATTTTTATTATCGTGGAGGTCAACATCTTGTGTGTCCACTGGCCACTTGTATTTTTTTTTAGGAGGTAACAGGAATTGAACCTGGTAAATGGGAAGCAGGAGCTCAACCACTGAGCTACATCCGCTCCCTGTACTTATTTTTTGAGGTACTTTGTGTACTTCGACTGTTTTCCGTTTTGTTTGTTTTACATCTTTTGAAAGTCGCTTCTGAAGAGCTGTATCGATTTTTCTCCTTTGTTGTACGTTTTGCAAATGTTTTTCTTCAGTTTGGTCTATTCTCACAGGCTTTTGTGTGAAAGTTGCAAATTCTTACAAAGTCCAGCCTGTCTGTTCTGTGCCACGCACCTTGGTCATGTCGAGAAGGGCTTCTCTGGGAAGCGGCTGTGGCTCAATCAGTAGGGCTCCCGTTTACCATATGGGAGGCCCCGGGTTCGGTTCCCGGGGCCTCCTGGTGAGGGCAAGCCCGCCCGCACGGCGTGGTTAGCTGACCCAGCGAGCACAAACAGCAAGGGGGGGATAAATGAATAAATAAATAAAATCTTTAAAAAAAAAAAGAGAAGGGCTTCTCCACACCAATGCTTTCCTTCAAGCATTTTTACGCTTTTGGTACTTTGCATGGGCAGAGAGCTGCCCACGGCAGGGCGCGAAGTGTTCTGGGATGGGTTTTGGATGGAAGGGTGCGTGGAGATGGAAGAAGGCCGGAGGATCCGAAGCCTTGGTCAGACTAGAGAGTGGGCTCAAGGATTTGGGGGCTGCTGTGCGGAGGAATATGCTTCCCCGGTAAGGGACCAGCTGTGTGGGCACAGGGGTCCACAGCGTGTAGATATAGCTAAGATTTTGCACAATTAGAGGTTATTGTCTCTAAAAAAAAAAAAAAGTGAGTATAGATTGGCCCAATGAAATCATCTACCATTCTAGGGTGGTTAAACTTGTCCTTTATGGCAATAGTTCCTAAGTTGGTGTTACTAGGGATTTTTAGATATTTTGAGCAGGAGAAAAAAGGTCTTTTGATTTGAAAAATGCTGGGCCAAATGCACTGTCCAGGTCTGTGGGGGGCAGGGGCCATGCAGAGAGCTTCCCCCTCCTGTGGGATGAGGTCCCTAAGAAGGGCCAGCTGGGTCTTCTCTGGGGGCTTGGCCAGGACCCCTTTCTCACAGAGCACAGCGAGAAGTGCCAGTTTTAGGTACACTCGCCTGGGTGAGTTTTAGCTCTTTTCACCAAAGGACTCCCCAGACAGCTTGGGAATCTCTCCACCCAGCAGTGTTTTCAGAGGGCCCTCGGTGGGCCCAGGCGCTTCTACCTGCTGTGCTGGGCAGGACAGTGAGAGCACCTGGCAGCAAGCCAAGGTGTGCAGCCTCGCACCTGCCTTCTCTTGATTCAGATTCTCTTTCCTTTTTCTCCAGAGTCTAGGCCCATTTTGGAAGCTGAGGACTGCAGAAAGCATGAGGGATCTGTTATTTGACCAGTGGGATAGGGTTATGTTTTTCAGAACAGTGATTGCCAGTGTATGATCCACAGACCCCTTTCAGGGAGTCTACGAGGGCAAAACAAATTTTGTAATAATACTGTGATGATATTTGCTTTTTTCACTCTTATTTTTTCATGAGTGTGCAGTGGAGTTTTTCAGAGGCAACGTGCTATAAAATGACATTATCACTCTGACAGCTAATGGACTAGGTTTGTGTCCTTGTGTTTTCTAGAATCTTCTAAAGTAGTACATTTTAGAGATTAATTTTAAGAGATTAAATTCCAAGAGCCTGTTTTGCAGAAATGTCCTCAAATTAATATGGAATTGCATGGGGCCCCAAATAGCCAAAAACATCTTGAAAAAGAACAACAAAGTTGGAGGTCTTGCATTTCCTAATTTCAAAACTTACTACAGCATTACAGTAATCAAAGCAATGTGGTACTGGCATAAGGACAGACATACAGGCCAGTGGAATAGAATTGAGAGTCCAGAAATAAATACACATGTCTATGGACTATTGATTTTCAACAAGGGGGCCAAGTCCATTCAATGGAAAAGAATAGTCTCTTCAACAAATGGTGCTGGGCAAACTGGATATCCACATGGAAAAGAATGAAGCTGGACTCCAACCTCACCCCTGATATAAAAAGGAACTTAACTTGGATCAACGATGCAATTTGCTAGGATAGCCATTAAAAAAAAAAATAAGAGTGGGCAAGGATGTGGGGAAATTGGAATCCTCATGCATTGCTGGTGGGAGTGCAAGGTGCTGTAGAACACAGTTTCCTCAAGAGGTTCAACACAGAATTAGCAAATGACCTGCAAGTCCCACTTCTAAGTTTATATTCCGAAGAATTTAAAGCAGGGACTTCGACTAGCATCGTTCACAGTAGCCAAAAGGTGGAGGCAGCCCAGGTGTCCATTATCAGGTGAATGGCTCGACAAAATGTGGCATATCCAGACCATGGAATAGTATTCAGCCACGGAAAGGAACGAATACTGATACATGCGACATTGATGAACCTTGAAAACATTGTGCCAGTGGAAATAAGCGAGACCCAGACATGAGTCCACATTGAGACTTTCTGTCTCTAAGAATTTGCTCGTTCTAAATATTTCTTATGAGAAATACCTGTTTTGGGTGATTAAAAAGTTCTGGTAAAGGATAGTGGAGGTGGTAACAAAACATTGTAAATGTAATTAATGTCACTGAATTATACACTTAAAAATGGTTAAATAGCAAATTTTATATAAATTTTTATATTTATGGCACTACAATAAATTTTTCAAAAACTTAAAATTTTATTTGAAACTGTTATTTTGAATTTAATAATAATTGGTTCTCAAGTAAAATTATTTAATATATTTCTCATGTTTAAGTAGGGGCCATTGACGTTAAAAGAGAGAACAGTTTCTTTCTCAATCCCCATTGCATGATCTAAGTCTAATGAGGATGAAAAGAAGAAATGGACATATCAGAGCGTCTTCTGACTGGTAGAAGAAAGGAATCAACTCCAACAAACTGGGAGAAACTGTAAACATGACACACAAATAGGATGAAAGTTATCTTTGCCTTGGCTTTTTAGGTGTTAGAACTTCGCCTTATTGTGTGTTATAAACAGAACATTTTCACATAGTTATATGATGCCAGCAAAGTTGCAGTATCATGTTGAGACTAACCATTCAGAGTTTTCAAGATTTTAAATATAGATATGATAGCTCTTTAGAAGCCAAAGTTTTTTAAAGCTTTTCAGACTAGATATTAAAATGCCACTGAGGCTTCTTACATGTAAACTACTCCTTTAAGAGGCTGGAGAAGTGCCTGCAGTAGTTGAGAGATGAAAGGCCTCAGACGACGAACACACTGGGTCTACCCCCACTGCCCTTCCAATGATATGGTGACTCGGAGAGTTCTTCGGCTGCAGATCTGGAAAGTGAGCTAAGAGCTCTTCTGCCAAATTGTACTTTTGCCCTGCAAATGGATGGGTGCACAGACGTGAGTGGACATGATTTTTTTTTTTTTTTTTAACCTAAATGTGTGGCAGTGAGCACAGATGGTGGTCAAACAATCCCAGTGTTAGTTGTGAGTGGAGCCAGCACCTGTTCCTGCAACGCCGTTTTTACTGGAAAGCACTGCTGACAGACATGCCATGGTAATTTGGACTTGGGTATTTGGCAGATATTTTCTTTAAAATGATCAGAATGAGCCTGTGACTTCAAGGAACAACTAACTGCAAGTGTATGTTATCAATGACAATATTGAAACTCTCGAGTGAAAATTAGAATTTTGGAAAACTCTGCCACTGTGAGCTTGACATCTTCCTGATGCTTAAAGACTTTTCTGAGGACACAGGTGGTCATGTCAGTGAATTAATTTATTGATGCTGTAGAATGAAATGTGTCCACATTTGGGAGGTCTCTGTAACGCAGCAAGCCAGTATTTTCCAGATGACCAATGTAGGGCATCATAAAATCATGCACGGGTAAAAAAGCCATTCACAGTACAAGGGGGACTGATGGGTTTTTAAGGTCACAGAGTATGAGAAAGTCATTGTCTTCTTTAATTTTAAGTCTTGGATTTTGTTTCTTGTTTTAAATAGCTCTCAGAGAATATTACATTTTCCTTCTTGCTGGTTACAGCATGTTTCTTGTTAAAATTCCTCTTGGTTATTTTCACAATTCACATTAGCATTCTAAGCAAAATCAGGGCAGGTCCAGCGAGCTCTATGACTGGGCCTTGGTCTGGTTAGGGCAGATCAAACTGGGGGGCCAGAGGAGTTTTGGGGGGTGAAGGTCAGAATTGCAGCCAGTCTATCCACAAGAGCCCTTGGTCCTGTGAGCTCAGAAAGCAGCTGTATGTGCTAATATACTTACACGCTCAGAGAAAGAATACTTTTTTTTCCACTCTGACAATTGTCTTGTGCCTTTTTCAACTATAAAACATAATTTCTGTCGTAGAAACTCAGATCAGGAATTTCAATAAAATCAAACAGAACATAAACCCAGTGCCTGTTAGCTTTTACCAAGAGAGTTAAACTGCAGACATTAAAGCAACAACTTTTGAAATCCTAGGAATCAAAGCGACATATACTTGCTAACTGGAAAATAAACTAATGTATATTAAACCACAAGTCCTGCCTTATTTGGACATTGGTCTTGTTCCTGTGGCAGAACTACCTTTAAATCAGGTGTTCTCAAGCCAGGCCCGACTTGGTCCTCCAGCGCGGGGCCAGCAGCAGAGCGTGTGCACAGCGTGCTCGGTCCTGCAGCCCCGCTCCCCGCCTGAGCTCTGGGGCATGGGCGCCACCAAGTGGGGCCGGATGAGAGCCGGTATTTCTGGCATCCAGAGGTTCTAGTCCAGATACGGATTAAAAACCCCATAAAATGGATGCTTACCTGATACATTTTGAGTTTTCTCATGTTACTAAAACAAGATTAGCTCTGTGGAGGGGGAACCCTGATTCACGCCAATTTCAATTTCTGATGGCAAATGTCATCAGAAGTCTGTTTTGAAGGGAGAAGTTTGGAGAATTTCTTTTTGTTGCTCTCATCTGAGTGTCTCATTTTCTTCTTTTTCTAGGCACCAATTTGTAGAAAATAATTTAATACTAAAAATGGGCCCAGTGGATAAACGAAAGGTGAGTCAGACAGTTGCTGCTCCTCCCAAGGGCACTGCCCCTCCCCCTTCCAGCGCAGCCTTCCTCTCGGCCCACTCTTTAGTGATCATCCCCACATTTAGTAGCTAGACAAGATTAGGACTTCCAGGGGAAGCAGCCCATCCACAGTCACACAGGGGGGCAGGAGCACAGTAGAAATACAGCCTCGAATCTGAGTCCAGAGCCAGGTTCTGATTCCTACACGAGACTGGCTTTGCCGATTTCAAGGTTTCTGTCGAGTTGTGGAATCTGTGTTTGATAGCTCAGCAAATATTATCTTAGCCTAATATTTCTTTAGAGCTGTTTTTAAAAATTGTTATTCATTGTGTTTAATGGAGATACAAATGGATTCATTGTATCAAAAAATACCGGCTCCACAGGTGTTTTGCACCTCCTGACAGGGGGCCCCCTGGGAGGTGGCTCCTGACCTGCCTTTCTGGCCGTGCTCAACCTCACTCATCCTGGGCGACCTTGGGGCACGAGACTCTCCAGGAAGGTGGGATCAAGATGTGACTGACCAGAAGGTAGCACTGCACACCTTAGTGTGGAAAGGCGGTAGAAGGCTTATTAGCCTGCCCCCTGCTGCTTCCCAGATTGGAAGCCCACTCCAGGGCCAAGGAGGCCACGCACCCAATGCTCACGGCTTCTCCGGGGGGCGGTGTGCCAGCGCCCCTTTGCCCAGGTGCGAGGAGAAGTGTCTAGTGTGGTCCTGGGCACTGACCCTCTCGCAGGGATCACCAAGCCTCCGGGGAATGCCCCGCGTGCTGCCAGCACTGCACCGGAGCCCTGCTGACAGAACCCTCTTTTCTTTCTTTTCGTATCAGGGTTTATTTGCCCGACGGCGACAGTTACTGCTCACAGAAGGGCCACATCTGTATTATGTGGATCCTGTCAACAAAGTCCTGAAAGGGGAAATTCCGTGGTCACAAGAGCTCCGACCAGAGGCCAAGAATTTTAAAACCTTCTTTGTTCACACGGTGAGTCTCTTCTGGAGGCGCCCCACGCAAAGAGCCGCCTGGAGATGCCTCCACCCGGGTCAGAAGCCGCCTGAGCACCTTGCCCAGAACGGCAGCTGGAGGCAAAGGCCGCTTTCTCCCCTTCCCCACGCCCCGTGGGCCTCAAGTTAACGGCTGAGTCCTGAGCCCACCTGGGGGCACCCTGTGCTCGTATTTCAGTGTGGAGTGGCCCAAGGGGCCTGTGGGTGCCCTCCCCCGTGGGCTTCATCTAATCACATGCACGGCCTGAAACCAGGTCGGCGTGCTCACTTGCCTCCAAGAGGTACCTACAGTGGCAGGCAGTTGGGAAGGTGATTTCCTTTTGTGATTTCACCCTGAGGTTAAGGTTCTCGTTCTGGTGGGACTCAGCGGCTTTGACCTATTTCTGTTTCTGCAGCCACACAGAACATACTACCTGATGGACCCAAGTGGGAATGCTCATAAATGGTGCCGAAAGATCCAGGAGGTGTGGCGGCACAGGTACCAGCCCCACCTGGACGCCGCCGTCCAGTGACCCTGTGGCCGGGCTGTACCTCGCTGCCAGGACACCTGCCCCAGCGTGGGCTCAGCCACCACCATCACAAGGACTCTTCCAGACCACCTGCCAGCCACCTCCAGGGGAATGCAGATGTCAGAAACCTTGCAGCTTTTTTATTTAAAAGAAAAGAAAAAAAACCCAACAACACAAAGAACAAACCAGTAATCATCATCAAGGATTCAGGGTTGCTTTGCTCGCTCTCTGTGCACCTGTGGAGGCTCCGTGTGCGCGTGTCCCTGTGAGGACCTGGCTTCCTGCACGTCAGCTCGATTCCACCTGCAGACTCGTGGACACGCCTCGTGTTACCCGCTTCCCTAGTATCAATCAAAACTGATAACCTGCACCCTGCCCTGCCCTGATCACGGCCGGTCCAGTGTGGTTGAGGGGACAGGGTGCGTCTCTGGTATCTTTATGCCCTCCTGAGGTGTCACTGAGCCCCCTCACCAGGGAGCTTGGCCCCGCCTCTGCTGTGGGTGGCCACCAGCGCTTTGTGGGCTTGCAGGGTGGTTGGCTTCTGCCCATGGGCGCCTTTCCTTGTGTTCCTAGCTTATGGCCCGTCCCCCCCCCATGGGGCACCTTGCCTGGCACTTGCTCTTGGTATGTGAGTGCTCCACTGGGATGGCCAGCAGGCAGGCTTCATGTGCTGCACACAGGTGTCTGGGTGGACACTGAGCACGTGCCCACGTCTGAGGGCGGCCCTGAAAGCGTCCAGGTGCACCATCCCAGTGGGCAGCGCTGGCCTCCGGGTGGCAGCCACGTGGCCTGCCTGGAAGGAGCATGCTTATGAGCACCACAGCTCTGCCATTTCAGTTGGAAGGAAACTCCTCAGGAGGCAGTCTCCGTGAGTCCTGCCCTGGCAGCCCCAGGAGCCCCTGCCCACCTCCATGTGGGAGGCAGAGACTTCTGCCCTTGCTGGCTGATAGGGCCCTCCTGGAGAGTCTGGCTGGAAGGTTTGAACGTGCAGGCCTCTCCCCAGTTGGTTAGGTAGGGCTGAGAGAAACTTCTGGTGTTGAGCAAATACAGTGGTACTTTGGTCACATCAGACGGCACCAGGGAGTAAAGGGCCCTGACCTCCACGTGCACCCTTTGTTGATTGTGGGTGGACATTTTTCATCACCTAATTGAGTTTTCACATTGCTGCATTGAAAACTGAAGTTTAACTTTACTCATGTTGCCGGGTCATCTGGTTCCTCTGAAGAGCAGACTCTGCCTAGAAAAGAGTGCCACCTGCATTGCAGGGTAGAGACTACCTGAGGAGCCCTGCTAGGCTTGCCTCTTCCAGTTTTAAGGGTTAGGTCTTTTGATGCTGGAGGCAGTTACTGCTCTACAAGAGAGCTGCTCCAGAATTTGTTAGTCATTTTTGTTTTCTTCGCCGTTACCCAGGCAGAAAGCCCTTCTGAGGGCCTAGAAGGGCTGGCCGATTCCCTCACAGTTCCAGTTGTCCCTGGAGGATGCCCTCAGTGCCCCCTGCTGGAGAGGGGCAGGCCCCGCCGCCCGTGCAGTCTGCTCACAGGCATGGCCTTGATTTGAACGTTCCAAGGGTATGAAAACCTTGCCCTTTCCCTTAGATTTTCACAGAGCAGCACCAAGGAAACAGCAGAAGGCTCAAATAGATAGTAAAGCTTCCCCAAACCACCTCCCTGCCCCTCCCACCTCTCACCTCAACCCTGTGTGCCAGGCCAGGTCCAAATGGAGGGGAAAGATTGCCTTCCAACTATTTGGGCATTATGAGTGGTTCTTCTTAAACCAGGAAAATTGCAGATATGTGGGAGCCACTGGGATTGGGCAGGGAGAGGGGCTTGCCTTGGCCATGGTTCCCGGCTAGGTGTGGTCTGTGAGAACCGCAAGGGTGTGGGGGTTGGGGGTGCCAAGGTGTCAGGGTGTCCCCGGGAGCAGAACTCAGAGGCATTGTGCCTGAGTGCTCTGCGGGCTCCAGCAGGCTGCCCTGCTGCTTTTGGAAAGGCTCACCTCTGCTCACATGCTTTCAACAGGTGATTCTAACTTGGCTGTTTCTTTTCAGGCTTTCTCCTTTTTGTTTACATTTTCCACTTTCCAGAATGCCTCTGTCTGTGTTTGCAGTTAGGAGTGTTAGGAGATTGTGCCCACCCAGCCCCTCTCCTGGGCTCTGGTTACAGGGAAACAAGCAGAGCTGGCACTGGCTCCTAACAAGGGCTCTTCGCCAGTTGCTTGGGGGCAAGATGTGGTTTACGTTGGCCTCTTGCCCTCTGGATAACGCCACTACCTCCTGAATAAGAGAATTGGGGGGCTCAGAGGTACACTCTCAGCTGACAGCTGAAATGGCCTCCCTTCGCTTGAGCGGAGGACAACAGGCCCCTTCTGTGCAGGTCACTTTCTCCTCTTCCTCAGAAGTCCCCTTTTCCTTTCTTGTCCTATTCAAGGTCCGCGCAGGTTCTTTCTCTTCGTCTTGCCACCCATCCTTAGAGCTGTAGCCTTGGCATGCAGGTGCCCAACGTTCTAAGATGTGCACGTATGAGGAATATAAATGTGGATGTTATCTGAGGTGAGAAAAAAGTGGCTTGTTGTTTAATACATTCAGGGCTCATGTGTCATTACAGGAGCGGGTAAGGACAGATGTAAATGCCAGCCCAGGCAGCTGCCAAGCTGAGACTGCTCCCTCTCCCCTGGTGTCTCCTGGCAGGGATGGGAGGGAGGATGGCCAGGAGAGCTACGGGCTTCATTTGCTCTGGGCACGCAGAGGCGCTGGTTTTGGATGTGATTGCTCCCTTCCCTTTTTGTGTGGACCCAGCCCGGCAAGGCCAGAGGAGAGTCCCCCTGCGGAGTGCTGAGCCATTCCATCCCAGTAGAGAGGACTGCCATGTTGTGGCCGCAGGGACCTCCGCTAGTGGAGGCTAGCTAAAAGTGTGCTTTGGGAAGGATGGCTCATGGCATATCCCAAAGGGGGCGGGCACCTCTTCACCCCCCAGCCCACTTCTCGGACCACTCTGGGATTTGTGGCCCAGGCATGGAGGAGCTGCAGAGGAGACAGCCCCACAGTGCAGGACCCAGGGCACACCAGGGAGCTCCTGATGACTCTCTCCTTTCTTAAAACAGACATTTGTTTTCTGAAAAAATCAACTTCAGGCTCATCACCCAGAGAGGACCACTGTGAAGGTTTCGTGTATATTCAGCCGTTTACCCCCTACACGCGTGTCTGCTTCGTTAACTGAACTGGGGTCACACAACATGCACAATTTTGCATCCAGCTGTTTCCACTTGATATTTTAAGCATTTCCCCATGTTGTGAACATTCTTCAAGAACATGTTTTTAACGATTGTAGAGTTTAATGGTTGTAAATTTTATCATAATTTATCTGGCCATTTCCCTGCTGTAAAACATTTATATGGTTTTTGGTTTTCACTATTTAATTATTGCTGTGACAAGTATCCTTATAAATCTTTGATTTTGACTCTTTTTCCGACTTAGATTCCTAGAAGTGGTGGTATTTTGGGATCAGGGAGTTTGTTCATTTTAAAGGTTGTATTGCTCTCTCATTCTCTCTTGATCTGATGCTTAGATGCTCAGAATTCCAGTAACAGAAAATCCTTAGTTCTGCCCTACAGATTCTGAACAGGTCAGTCTGATAAGGTCTGTGTTTCAAAGTATATTTGGAAAAGACCACCTTTTTTTAAGTTGCTAAGATATAATGACTGCAATCCATCCGTGACAGATTTTTCCACAAACCAGTTTCCTTGTTTTCAGTGAAAGCATCTGGCTGTGAGTGTGTGTTGTCTTCCCACCCCTGCTGCTGAGGCTTTCAGCGCTTGATGGTGTTTTCAGCATCATCTACTTTGTGTCCACAACGGTACTAAATTTGCATCTGCACAGTCAGCAGAGATAAGTGTGGAACTGACCTTGCCTCATGCTTAGAGGATGATTTGTTACTAAGATTATAGACTTACAAAGTACACGAGGCCATTTGGAATCTGTAGAAGAGCTTTTATACTTGAAAAAGAAACTGTTGTAGACTGGCTCTTATAGAAGTATATTTATCCCTCAGCTCTTCACGCTGGGGGACGTGGTTAGAAGGTATTAGTGGTCCAGGAGAGCACAGGGGCCCAGGCTTTTTCATTTTTGAATGTGGTTGTCCTGGCTGGTATGAATTTAAGGACTTCTCTCTCCCCACTCTGCCCACAGTGTTTGGGCTGCCTTGTTGTCTTCGAGTCCAGACCATCCTATTTTTATTTCATTTTTAATTTCTCCACTTTAGTTAGTGGTTTTATCGATTTTGAGGGTAAACATGCATGACAGATTTTTTCAGGCGCCACACTCAGCGCCACTTGACAACCAGAAGTTATGGTTGAATTATGCAGAATTAGGCCTCCCGGCCTTCCTCTGATGCCCCAAATCCCCTCATCCCTGGCTGGTCCACAGACGAGAATGATCACTGTCAAGATTACAGAGGCAGTGTGAGCCGCGGCCCCCACGAGAGTATGGCAAAGGTACTGTTCTTTGAGATGTTGCCATGCCCAATTTTCCACTTTGTTTCATACCCAAATGTAGCTGGAACCACTCGGGTGGTTGTGTCCTCTGCTCCTGAGGCAGCACATGTGGCAAGAGTCAGGGTGTGTGAGGGTGCAGGCTCGCTGGCCCAAGCGCACACAGTTGAAGGCGGGCTGCCTGTGGAGAACTGGTCTGGGGAGGAAGTAGCTCCAGCAAAAAAGGCGGTTTTATCTCTAGCTCAGATGGCCATGGTGAGCAACCAAACAAGCTCATGTGTATACCTAGATTTTCCCCATGACTCATTTCTTCAGTATGAAGAAACACCAAACTTTTATGTACAGAGAATTTTTTACAAAAAGCAAACCTTTTTTTAGCTGTGTGGTCCACTTTAGTCTAAGCCATCTGGCTGAATGACTGTGAATTGGGCTCATTTTGCTGGTGACAAGCCTCTCTCATGACCATCAGCTTGTTTGGACATTGGCAAGATGAAGATTGTGGCAGTAGTTAGAGCTGCTATAGCTGTTCCTGAACAACGTAAGATGAACCGATAGTACACTCGCTGCCTTTCAGGTTGGTGGCAGTCAGAGCACGTGTAATATTCTCTACCTGGTCTGTAGCTGTAACTGTGATGTACAGGCAAAGCAAAAATTAAAAAAAAAAAAAAAAAAAAAATGAAAACAAATAATGCAATGATATTAGGATATACACTTTTGTATTTTTATTCTTATATAAGGTTATTTGCTGGCTCTTGTTGGCCTCTAGTTCAGTCTGTGTTATTTAAATTCTAATATATGAATTATTTGGATTGAATTCATGTTCGGGGACACGTTGTATGTATTGATGTACAGCCTTGAATGTGAATAATTATTGTAAACTATATTTTACAACTTTTTTTCTGGCTATATTATATAAATTTTCTATTTGGTCAATGATTTAATCATATCATAATTTAATGAATCTGTTTATTTCCTTTTTCTTTTAAATATTTGTGCTTTAGATGTAAACGGATGATGAATTTTCCACGTATGCTCCGTAGTCTTGTAATAAAAAAGCATGTAGAGGTGTAGACGTTCGCCGGCGTGGCTCTTCATTTGGTCCGGCGCAGGTCGGGAGTGGTGGCGATCTGGGACTTCGGGGCGACAGTCGGGCATTCGCGCACTGCACGCGCCAGGCCACACCCCGGGGAGACCCCCGAACCCCGGGCCGGGCCCCGCCGCCGCCCAGCGTCTGCGCCCTAGCACCGTGCGGAGGCCGGCTCCGGCCGGAAGGGGGCACGGCCGGCCGCTGTTCCCGGCCGGAACTTCCGCCTCCCGCGTGACGCCGGGGCGGGCGCTTTCAGAGGGCTGCCCCGCGGGCGGGTCGCAGCCTGGAGGACGCTATTAAAGGCCGGACGCTTCCGGTGGCGGGGCGGGGAGCGGTGGTGGGGCTTGCCGGGATCATGGCGGAGAGTCGCTGCGAGCTGCTGCCGCCGACGCCGGGCGGCCTCGGGGCGGGGCTGGGGGGCGGCCTGTGCCGTCGCTGCAGCGCGGGGCTCGGCGCCCCGGCCCAGCGCCCCGGCGGCGTGTCCAAGTGGGTCCGGCTGAACGTCGGCGGCACCTACTTCCTCACCACCCGGCAGACGCTGTGCCGGGACCCGAAATCCTTCCTGTACCGCCTGTGCCAGGCCGACCCCGACCTGGACTCGGACAAGGTGAGGGCCGCGCGGGCCCGCCGCGCACCCCCTGCTGCGAGCTGAGGTGGCCTCGGCGCGAGCGGGCGACTCGCTCCGGGCCCCGAGCCTCGAGCCTCGCGCCCGGCGCCCCCCTCGTCCCCGGCTCGTCCCCGACCCCCTGGGCCGGGAGGGAGAGGACGGCGCCCTGGCGGGTCCCCAGCCGCTTCTTGTCGGGACGCCCCTCGTCCTTGCCTCTCTCTCTTCGCGGAGGTTTCCCAGACCCCGGACTTTGTGGTGAATCTGTTTCCTTTGCCTCCCTAGATTCTTTTGCCCCGGGTGTATGAACTCCACCTCTTATTCGTCCCAGTCTTCTTACTGGCTCCGGAAACGGAGAACCCTTGCATTCGTCTCGTCTTTTCACCTTCTGGACGTTTGACTTAACGCTGGCTTAGGGGGTTGACATGCGTGGGCTTCCTTTCCCGTGGACTTGGGTTTGGAGAGTTGGCCCTCCAGCCGTTTCAGCCACCGTAGCACGCATGTGCTCCGCAGTTCTCAGACGGTATGCCATAAGAGGATTTTAAAAAGGGAGCATTTCTCATAGTAAGGAGTGGCTGGGGGAGGTTAAAGAGGGAGCAGCAGGTAGGAAAGCTTTTTCACTCTGCTTTCCAAATAACTTTAGTTTTTCCATTGCTCTCACAAAAGGATAGGAATTTTGAGGTTGGTTTGTAGCTTGTCTTTACTTAAAATAAATGCTCATCCTGTTGTGCAGCTGGTAATAGAGACTGTTTTCATTATTACCTTTGCAAGCATCGTATAGCCAAGGAAGAGTCTTTCTTGGGAGCTGTATGGGATTGAAGCTCTGTTGGAAGAACAATTCTTACCTGTATTTGTCCTCGGCAGTTCACAAGCCCCACATCAACTTTGCTGGGTCTCTCAGTTGAGCCTACGTAATTGCACTTGGCTTTGTGCCTTGTCAGCCCAATATTTGCTGTGCATGCGGTTTCCCAGAAAGATTCAGACCCCGCTTCAAGTGTGAGAAGCCAGACAGAAACCGTCCTCAAGTTACCACAAAACCACCTTGGTAGAGATGTCAAGCTCTCATCCTCCCCCTTGCCTCCAGCTGTTTCCATTGCTGGTTTGACCAAACAGTCTTGCTGTTAAGAGAACTGACCTCCCAGAAAATAAATGACAGTCTTCTCCAGGAGAGAAGTCAACTTTTGTTAGCTGTGATTTTCCTTTTATAGTGTTGAGTGTATGCTACACTGTTTTGTTTTCTTTTTAAACAGTGGATCTTAGTGGTCATCCACTTACATTTCTACTCAAACACTCCTGTTTTGTATATTAAGTCACATTTCAAATTAACTCTTGTGCGTTAGGTTGTTTTGAGGCAGTGACTATTCAACACTGGAACAACTGACTCAGGTGTTTCACTTTGGCTTGTGCCACTGTTCTTTCCACTTGTCCCTTTGTCTGGCTCTCTTAAGACTCCTTTAAAAAATTATGCTTTACTATAATAGTAATCTGGGGGTGTGATAATTAACCTATCAGTATATCTATGTTGAAGTTGCTTTTTTCATCACCATCCACTTAATCACATTTGGTTTGGTTTCCAAATTGTAAAACCAAAAGTTAGTGCGTGAAAATAATATAGCAGATATGGTCTCAATGTTTCAGAAAATACTTGTTGGTAAATAAGGGTTAGTTTTTGTGATGGGTAATGTGAAATCGCCAGAAAGAGTAATATTAATTTATATTAGTCACATTAATACAGTGTTTCCCTTCAAATGAGAGGAATGTGTAAAAGTTCTATATACACAAATTTATTGGTTACTGTTCTGATGAATGAATGTCCCAGGAGATTTACTCCTAGAGAAGGAAACCCTGAGTGAAGAATCTGAGGATGAGGGTGGAGGGGAAGGGGTGTGAGAAGAAGTGGGGTGATTTTGTGATGGAAGACAAACAGGATGTTGATTCACATTTAAAAATCTCCATGCTCTGACATCATAGCTACAATTAATGAAGGATGCCTGGCAGATATCCTCATACTTGAATTTACGCACAGACCTGGGGGAAGGTTTCTGTCTGGCATTCGACTGACGTTGGTCAGGCAGCTAGACTTGCAGAACGTGACGCTGGCCGCTTGGGCTAGGCGTTGGGTGGGGACATTTGAAGGGGGAGAAGAAAGGCACGACACAGAACCTTTCAGGAGCCCCATCAGGCCTGGCGCTCATGAAATGTCCGTGAAGTGCACTGGGGACTGCAGGTGCCTCGGGTCAGCCGAGGACGTGTGGGTGGAGGGGTCGCTGCAGGAGCTCCGGAGGAGCGATAGTTGACGTACAAATTGCTAGGGAGCATGGGGAGCCTTGTCCAAGCCAAGAGTCGGGGATGGTAGGCAGGGCAAGGGGCAGCCGGCTTCCTCCTCCTCCCAAGTACTGCCTGCAGCTGACCTCCCTCCGAGTCCTCCTACTCCCTGGGTCAGGGCCAAGCCTGGGGCCCAGTGCCCACCGTGCCCCATTCCCCTCTCTCCTTGAGTGCTGCCTGGAGCCACTGCTTCCATGAAGTTCTCTTTCCAGGCAACTGAAGTGCATATTTTCCACTTCCTCCCAGGAGTTCCTCCAACGGTTCTGGCTGTGTTGTGCATTTTGTTGTTTGCTCGCTTTTGCCCTGTATCATTTTTCTCTTCCATGTTGTATTTTCTCACTGTGACGCCCTTGGGCAGGCCAGCTGTCATACTCGTGCCCGCGCTCCTAAGTGCCGTGTTAAATACTCAGCGTTTGCTTTGCTTTGGTTCTGTCTCATATGCCAGGGTCCCTGGTTCGTAGTGTTGTGTAATGCTGCCTAGAGCTGAAGTGGCCTCTGCGTTAGTAAAGGGAAGCAGGAAGTACTACTGCTTCACGGTTGGAAGCCCCTCAGCTTAAGTGGGATTGAGGGGGATTCAATCTCCACAGCTGAGAGGGGCCTGAGAAGACTGGGGTTGCACGTGAGTTTTGGGCGTTGGGGCGAGGCCATTGTCCCAGCCTTGGGGCTGCAGATGTGGCACAGTTGGGCCTTCGGGGGGGGAGGCTCTCGATGTACCTGATGGCGCATCACTTGGGCCCACTCTGGGTGCACTTGGCGTTGGCAGCCATTTCAGGATTGGAAAGCTCGTGAAAGGAGCTTCACAGAAGCAGGACTCGGTACTGGGTACAGGCAGCAGGACCCCAGATGAAGCCGTGAGCAGGTCCTAAGACGTGGGTTGTTTCGTTCCACACCTGAGCGAGGACCTGGCTCTCTGTGTGGTTCTTGGCTGTGGCCGGGAGGGCGTGTGTCGTAGTGGCCCCTCCTGTGCTGGGGGCAGCCCTTCCCCTCCCCAGTGCTCAACTCTGGACCAGGCCCCTCAGGGCCGAGAAGAGGACAAGCCTTGGTGAGGGTCAGCCCTGGCTGAGAGGAGCGGGTTTCAGGGCAGTCCACCGGCCCCCAGCCGCCCTCCCCAGCAGCCATCTGAGTGGCCCTGGAGGAAACAGCGTGGCTGCAGAGCAGATCCTCGTTTAGCTGTACGCACATGCAGCCTTGCTCTTGTCGAAACTGGCCTTGGTTTCGAGCAGGGGTCAGCAAGCCCCGGCCATGCCCGCTCACTCTGGCGCTGTCTGTGGTGCTTCCACTCTGAAAGGGCAGGTTTGAGTGGTCGTGACCGTGTGGCCACGGCTGTGTGGTCCTCAAAGCCTAAGGCCCTTCACAGGAGGCAGGTCCTGGCTGCCGGCTCGAGGGGCCCCAGGAACCCAAGTGCCATGCGCGTAGGAGCTGGCGGTGCCTCCCCAGAGAGGCGGCAGCCCCCGCCCTCCCCGGGCACTCGGTCCAGGCCAGCTGCCACCAAGCCAGCGGCCGTTATCTCCAGCAGGGAAGGAGCCCAGTCGGGACAGCTGCAGCCCTGGGGGACCCCCTTGCACTCACCCTGCCTGCATTGGGCCTCTCCCTGGACTGCAGAATGCATGGAAACTTCCAGGCTTGGGCTTGGTGTGATGTGGGTATCTGGTGTGGGATGGAAATCAGGCTTATGACTCAGGCCTCTCTTGGCTGCCTGCCACTTAACTGCTGTGCAATTTGGGGTAAATTAATGCACCTCTCTGTACCTTAATTTCTTCCTGTACAAAGTGAAGTTGACACCCACCTCCTGGACTCCTAGTGAGAAGGAGGAGAATAAATGTAAACCCTTTCCTTCCTCTCCAGTGCCTGCTGCTGGTCACTGCGGTAAATAGAGACTGCTTTTAGCAGGAGTTTGTTTTGTTTGTTTTTGGTACTTTTTCTAGGGAGAAAGAATACAGTAAAGTTTTTCTTCTCTTTTTAAAAGTTCGTTTTTGTTAGTGTTTGTCTTTTCAATACATTTGATCTCTGTACACCTCACGGTGCCAGGCTGTAACCCCTGGGCCCCTGGTCGGCCAGCTACAGGTGCCCGCCTGGCAGGTGCCCCCCGCCTCACTGCTCCACCTGCCCCCACAGCTCCTCACCAACCCCAGGAAGACAAGCAGGAGGGTGGACCCCAGCGGACTCTCAAGCCTGCCCCGCAGGGAGGGCCAGGCCTGCCTGGGCAGCACCTGAGTTTCTTGCAAGAAACCTGATGCCTTCCAGCCTAGAAAATAGAGCTCTGGGTTCGCAGGCGGTAAGGCAGTGTGTGTCTGAGGCTGGCGCCACGGGGTGGTGTCTGAATTGGGGTGCACAGAGCCTTTCTCACTGCTGCCCCTCTTGGGCGGGCTCTTTGGGCCCTTTAGTTTTTATTGTGCTGACATGCACATAACCTAACCTTTCCCATTTTAACCCCTTCCGAGTTCATTGCGTTCTGGTTTGCTGCCCTACCTGCTTCGGCCTGGCTTGGCAGGTCAGGCTCGAGTGGCCACAGTTCTGGAGGTGACACAGGCCACACCGGCACTGGGAGCAAGGAGGTGTGGGGGAGGAGGCACGTGGACACGTGAGGGAGCAGAGGAGGAGAGGAGGAGGGCACACTGCCTGGCTCTGCCACACTGCAGGCCCGAGTACGGGGAGAGCAGAGGCTGCCTCACAGCCAGAGGCTGGGCGGCTGCGGGACAGCTGGCCGAGGGCTGGGGCATCATGGCTGCAGAGCGCCCCTCCTGTGCCCAGCGTCTGCCAGCACTGAGGGTGGTGGCAGCCAGGGACCTGTGGGCCGTGGCTCAGCGCTTCTGCCCTGGCAGCCACCTTGCTCCTCTTGGTTTTGTCTTTGGTTGTTTTCCTAATGCCAGCAGGTGGATCTTAAACACAGTCATGCAGCCAATGTGGGTAATCTGGTACCTGTAGGAGATTTATTTGCAGGTTTTCTGAGCTCGTGTCTCTTGAGCAGAAGTTGCCTTAGAAATCCAGTACGATGGACGTGTCCCTGCCTTTCAGCATGTGTGTTCCTGCAGGGCACCCTCAGCCCAGATGTGGCCTGGCGTGTGGCCGGGCATGTGGCCTGCAGGTCACCCCCCATGGCCCCTCCTGTGACAGGCCCCTGGCTCAGGTCCTGCCTTTGTCAGTGGAACAGTTGATGAAATATCTGCTCCAGAGTGAGCACCTGTTCTTGCTTAAGACAGATCAGAAGCTTCATTGAACCAGCTGCTGGTGAACTGGAAGTGGGTTTCTTCAAAGAGAAGCCCCTGGGCGCCTCGTGGTCCTGCTCAGGGATCCACTTGGATTTGCTTTCTGGGCGCTCCCCGGGTCATGTGGGAAGCACTGCTGTCTTGAATTCCACCTGCTAGGTTGCATGGAATGGCCTGGAGGTGTCCGTGCGGGGCTGGGAGGCTCCCTGGGGCTCAGGACCCTAAGGACTGAGGGCTTCGTTCCAGGGGGGCTCTGACTCACATGCAGGGCCTAGAACCTTCACCTGTCCCTGAGCCCCAGCAGGAGGAATTCTTCTGACTTCCGATGTGTGTGACATCATGGATTCAGTTGTAGGGAAAGGGGGAGGGGGGGATGGAGCAAGCTGAGCTCCCGATTTCAGTCCCTACTTGCTGGGTGTGCAGTGGTCAGGGGACTGGTCTGGGAAGCAGGAGCAGGGTCCCGGCCCCACGGCAGCTCCCGGCCTCAGTCAGGCCTCTGCTGGCAAAAGAAGAAGAGGGTGGAGGTGAAGGTTTTATGTGCAAGTTTGATATAGACACATTTAAAATGGATGATTTCAGAGTAAAACCAAAATATTTCTAATTGGGTTGATTGCAAGTATTTGTGAACAGTAAGTTCTGGGCTTTTGCGTTTAGATTCTACAGAGAATCTCCCAGATTTAGTTCCCAACCTTCAACTCTCTTCATCACCAGGCATTTTCTACAATGTTTTTCTCTCACAGCAAAGTTGCAAATGTATTTTGCTTACCTCATGTGTTTCTGAGAACTGGGAAAGTGATTAACAGAGTGGGGAACGAACGTCCTATCGAGAACTCACTGACAGGCAAAGCGAGACGGGTCGGCGAGATGGTTTTCAGTTTAGAATTTTTCACGTGAGCCTGGCAGCCTTAAGTCTCGTTCTTCATTGCCATCGTCAAGACCACATGGCGTGTTGGAGGGAAAGTGGCCTTGGGAACACACAGCCCCCATCTCTTGCTCCCGGCCCTTGGCTGTGTGGCTTGTTTGATCTTGCGTCTTACTCCTGGGTGGCAGCGTGGGAGATGGCGCGAGCTGAGGCATTCAAGTCTGGCTGTTTATGGGCAGAGTGCGTACTCTGAGCACTGCTTTCCTCCCCAGAAATACGGGCAGGGGAGGCTGCACAGGCTGCACAGGGCTCGGAGAAGGCGCGGCAGCAGGGGGGCGCCTGTGCGCGGTGGGCTCAGTGTTTTCGCTCCAGGAGGGTCGCCGAGTGCGTTGGAATCGGGCACGTGTGCTGAGCGTCTGTCTCAGGACTGCGGTCCTGGGGGAGCGTGTCCCATGGGTGCAGCTCCAGCTTTGCTCACTCGCTGCTCGGGAGAGGCGGCAGAGGCCCCGCGCTGCTGAGCCTGCAGACAGGTGGGCCCACAGTGGTGCTCAGGAGCCATTCAGTGCCAAGCCCAGCATTTCCCCGTGGTTTTCTCCGCCCGCTGAGGGCAGCTGTACGTTTTAGGTCAGGCGCTAACCTGGACACAAGTGGGAAGGGCAGTCAGGGGAATGGGTTTGTCGAGAGAGTGGTCTTAGTGATGGCGCCGTTACAAAGTCTCAGGAAGACCACCCACCAAGTAAGCACGGCCCGTGCTTGCTAAGAAAACCGTGGAAAAGGCAGGGGCGGCGCGGGTGGCTCCTGGGCACAGGCAGGCTGGCGCCCAGGGCCGCCCCACGGCAGAGGAGGTGCCCCCAGCCTTCAGCACTGTCTCTGCTTCAGCTGGGTTTCTGGCTTTGCTCTTCAGACAAGCAGGTGTTCAGAGCTTCGTGATGGTGGAATTGGGGAAGAAACCCCTGAACCGCAAGGTCTTACCTCACAACCCGCAGAATTTGATGTCCATGACTAAAACTCTGGCCCCAGCCTGGCGTGTTGCTTTGTAATGGACACGCCTCCCACCTCCCTGTGCCCTGGGCTGTGGCGCCCACGGGGGCCCGGGGTCCAGGGCCAGGCTGCCGACGAGAGCCATGTGCAAGAGCATACTCAGCAGGGAGCCCACGCGTGGGCCTGGGGGAGGGGCAGCCACCCCTGCTCCTTCCTCCCCCATGGCTCCTGGTCGATCGCCTCTGGCAGAACCCCGTGTGCCGTGCGCCCCAGGAGCACGGCGCTCTCAGCCAGACTGCCATCGCACCCGCCCTCGTGGGCAGAACCACCCGTGCCCATGGCTCGGGCATGCCCAGAGCGTACTGTACTGCCTGCGTTTTGGGGCCTCCTGGCACCGCCGCCTTGGTGCCTGAGATGCTGTGCTTTAAGCCACCTCTGCAGACTTGCCAGCAGCAGACATGCCAGCTCTGGAGGGGCCTGGGCAGACGGGCTGCAGCCTTGGAAAGGCCCTCACCCAGGTGCGGGAGGGCCCCTCTTGAACAGTCTGTTCTGGAAACAGCACCGACCCCGAGCAGCTGCTCGGCGCCATGGGAAAGCGCTGGCCGCCTCTCGGCAGGAGGATGTGGGCTCCCCGTGGCTGCTGCTCCTTTGACTTGGCAATCCCCTCGCCGCTGAGACCTGTGGTCAGTGCGTCTCTGCGTGGCTCCTGGCTTCCGCCGCCCAGAGCCTGCCTCCTCCCGATGTGGGGATCGGAAGCCCCAGCTGTTGTCTGTGACTTCCAGTCCCAGGAGAAGCCCTGAAGGGAGAGGGCAGCCCCTGGTCGGACGCGCCCCAGGAGGCTGCGTCTCAGGCGCCCTCCAGAGTTATGTCCCAGGCACCAGCTCTGCCACTTGGGAGCGTTCAGTGTGTTGATCACGCTTGTTCTCGGGGGGTGATATTTCAAGTGAGAAAACAGTGAACTTTGCTCAGAAATTCTCAGAGCTGAGGGAAAGAAACTCCATACATACGTGTTCGCCTCACCTCACCTCAGAGTAAACGAGAGGAAATTTATCTTGATACAAAACAGAACTTAAGCTTGGCTTAGACCTGAGGTGGTGCACGTCACACAGGGTTAGGGGCTGCGGGCGGCGGGGGCTGGGCGGCTCTGCCCTGGGAGCTCCTTCGTGTGCCCTGGTGGGTGGTCTGACAGCAAGAGGTGCGTGTCCCCAGCATGTCCCAGGCCCCCTCGGCGTGGCCTGGCCGCGGTTGGCTGCAGGCGCCTGGTTTCTCGCCATCCTGAGGTCATGGGTGCCTTGTTCTTTGCAGGATGAGACGGGCGCCTATTTAATTGACAGAGACCCCACCTATTTTGGGCCAGTGCTGAACTACTTGAGACATGGGAAGCTGGTTATCAATAGAGACCTTGCTGAGGAAGGTAAGTCGCCCATTTTGCACAAATATCTTCGTTTTGAAATTTCCCTTTCTGGGGGCAGGGGTTCTGGTGACAGGTCTAATCTAAGACCTTGGCCCCACTTAGCCTGAGTTTCCTGAGGAGCAGGATGCCCGCGGTGGGCTCTCAGAGGTGAGACTGCTCGGTCAGCGCCCACCGCCTGCCCCCACTCTTCCTTCCTCCAGGAGGTGAGTGACTCCTGGGAGGCCCCAGGTTGGCGTCTCAGGATGTTGACCCCGCCCTTTAGCCTGAACCGCCTTGCCCCAGCCTCTGACCAAGGCCGCCTCCTGCGCTCCCTCTTTCAAGCGTCTGCTCAAGGTGCTGCGTGGGGCAGGGGCTGCTTTGCGGGGACCTGCCTGTTGTGGCAGTCACTTGACTAGAGGTCGGTTAAGGCTTTTATGGATGTCCTGGAGAGAAAGCCTCGATTCCATATCCACGTCCAGGAGGTGAGCAACCCCCCGTCCCACGCTGAGCTCCGCCTGCCTCTGCCAGCCGGCACCTTCAGCCCTGCCGCTGGGTGCCCAGGGCCGAGCCTGGCTGCATCTAGATGATTGGGGAATTTGCTAGCTCAGCCGGGGCGGGGGGCGTATTTCAAGCTGGCGCCAGAAGGTCCCAGGGCACATCCACTCTGACGTGACCTGGTCCCCCAGCCTTGTGAATCTCCGTAACAGCTGGTCTGGGGCTCTGCCCCATTACTCCATTTCTCTGGACCGCAGAGCCTGCCCTCCTCCTTCCTGAATCCTGCAGCGCACTCCCCCCACCCCCCAGTCCCCCTTCTCACTCGAAGGGCCGGAGCTCTGCGGTCCTTGAGGCTGAAGGGCTTCCTTGTCCACTCGTGGTCCTCAGCGCTGCTCGGGGCTCAGTTCCAGGCTGCAGGCCTGTCCCTCCGTCCTGGGCATGATGGCCCACCCTGGGCGCCTGCCTGCCAGGGCTCCTGAGCACACCCTCTCCTGGCTGAGCCCTGGCTGCTTGGGGGATGAAAACCACCTTCCACAAAGACGCCTGGGGCGCCGCGCCCTGGTCTGCTGTCAAGCCGGCCTGCAGTCCTAGAGCTTTGGGGTCATGGGATCTGCATGTCACTGAGGTCCCCAGTCTGCGTCCTCAGACCTGAAGGGGTGGGACTGGCGAGGAGTGTTGGCGGGCTGTTTGTCCTTCGTATGCCACTGCCGTCACCCTGGGAACTGTTCTCATGCAGTTTCCTGTCGGGGTGGCAGATCTGAAGGAAGACCTCCCACCTGCCCAGCCCCTGCTGGGTCCTCTTGGGATGTGGCTTGTGTCCGCAGCTCAGATGAGCTCCCAGCACCGCTGGCCCAGGCATCGTGCCGAATGGGGTGAGGTCTGCTCAGGATGCCCTGCTCTGGACCTCTGTGGGGAGGGACCCGTGAGGGGTCCCAGGTCTGGCTTGCAAAGCCTTTTGGATCTCTTCTCCAGAATTTCCAGGAGGCTTAGAGCTCCTAGGTAAGGGCCATCACAGATGAAAATCCTCCAGAAGAGGGTAGTTCCCAAAGCAGGAGCCAGCTACCTTCTCTAGTTTGTATGGGAAAACTGAGGCACCAAGTAACTCAGAGACCTGCCTGCCCCGTCAGGCGCGTGGTGGGTCGTTGAGCACAGGGCAGGTGGCCTCTGAGCCGTGCAGGGGCATGGCAAGTGCATCCCAGCATACTGGGAAGCTCTGCAGAGACCCAAGGTGCTGCCTTTGACCCCGCGGCCCCCAGCACTCACCAGTGTGCTGAGGAAGCATGCTGCCCCACGCCCAGCCCTCTGCCCTCACCAACCTGGGAGCCCCACTGGGGTGTGCAAAGGTTCAAAGGACGCGAGTGCGTGAGCCAGAGGACTGGGCGCAGGCCAAGAGTCCATGTCTGCACCAGGCAGGGTTAGGCATGGAGCCTGCCTGTTCTTTGCCTCGGTTTGGTTTGGTGAAAATGACAGTTGTTACTCTCTTTCAGGAGTGTTGGAGGAAGCAGAATTTTACAATATCACCTCATTAATAAAACTTGTAAAGGACAAAATTAGAGAGCGAGACAGCAAAACCTCTCAGGTGAGCCTCCTGGCTGTGGGCCTCCCCTCCCTGGTAGGTGTGGCAGGCTCTGCTCCAGCCGGCCCCCGAGGGAGGCCGTCCCCTCCTGTCGCCTTTTCCTCCTTAGCCCATGCTCCTGCCTCCTTCACAGGCAGCCAGGCTGGTGCCACAACCAGCACCACCCACCCTCCTTGAGACACACCGAGAAAGGCAGGTACGCCCTGCCTCAGGGAGCCCCCCTCTAGGTGAAACTGCCTCAGTCTCCCCTTCTGCACACTGGAGGAGAAGGGAACCTCCTCCCCGGGCTGGCACAAGAATTTGAGGGCTCACAGTACTGTACTGCACGCGTGCACTACCGTCACTGTCCGTCACTTCGCAAACTAGAACACCTGGGTCTGTGCAATGGGAGACCCCTGGGCTTCTGTGTAGTGTGTGGCCCCTCGTGTCAGGAGCGTCCTGGGACCCACTCTTGGTCACGTGTCATTGTCTTCATGCTGCTCTATCACCTCTGTGTCAAGACATCAGCAAGCTGAGCTCCATGGGGACAGAATCTTTGCCATCGTGGTCCAAACCCCAAAATGACGCCTCACACGAAGTGGCCTCAGTGACTGTCTGCTGGATGATGGATGGGTGGATGGACCGCGATGGTGGACAGACGATGAGCAGATGAGAAGAGAAGTTAACTTGTGGGAAGCCAGTTCAGCTTCGGGAAGGGTCCCTGCTTCCGTGTGGCAGCTGCTGCCCACCTGCCCCACCTTGCTGGCAGGCCGGCCCTCCCTGCTCGAGCTCTATCCCCAGCGGATTAGCTGAGACACTTGGCGTGCTGTTTTTCTTCCATGTAGCACCAAGTGGACACTCCCACAGGTGCTCTTGGGATTGCAGGAACATGGCTCACTTTGTTTTGGAATTTAGAAGTAGAACTGTTTTCGGAGGCGAATGAGGAAGCAGAAAACAGCAGCTATTGCTGGCTGTGGATTTGCTTTTGTGCAGCTGCTCAGCTGGCTTGGGTGCCATGGCATGGGCCTGAGAGGTGGACATGCCTGCCAGCCTGGGGACAAGGCTGCTCAGGCGCGGGCTGCCGAGGGCGGCGGGGCCGTCCCCAGCACGCCAGCTGAGCGGGCCGTGTCTTGCAGGTGCCAGCCAAGCACGTGTACCGTGTGCTGCAGTGCCAGGAGGAGGAGCTCACGCAGATGGTGTCCACCATGTCCGACGGCTGGCGCTTCGAACAGGTGAGGGCCGCGTGGCGCCTCGCTGCTGGTGACAGAGGAGCCAGGTCCTCAGGGCCGCTACTCTCCTGAGTGTGGCGTCCCCCTGTGGGTCTGAGGGCCAGGCGGACAGCGCCCCCTCCACCTTTCCTAACTGGAGTCAGTCGTGGGCAGTGGAGGCCGCAGGGCCAGGGTATCCAAGGTCTACCCTCCCAAGCCCGCCCCAGCCCTCTCCTAGCTCCAGTCCCTTCTCTCTTCCGAGGGATGTCTTCTCTGTGCTTCCACCTCCGTGGGGCGAGGGCTTCGGCATCCATGTCCTGAGGGTGGCCTGGCCCAGGACCCTGCCCACGCCCCTCTCGGTGCCTGATGGGCGAGACCGGGGTCTGCCATGTGCCTGTTTCCTGCTGCCTCGGGTTTTGCCGACGTGCCCCAGGCTGGGACGTGGGGCGTGCCAGAGTGTTCTGCGGCCCAGCCCGCCCCACGGAGCTCTGGGGGTAGCTTTACATCCCCACGGGCAGGACGTCAGCTCCCTCAGGTTTTGGTGGGAAGCGCCGCCAGAACTGCCTGCTGGTCCTCAGACCTTGTGAAGGTGTCCTTTGTGTGTGTGTGTTTATTTTTTGCTGTTTCCCTTTTTTTTGATGGTGTGTTTTGTTGGAGGGTCGTTTTCCCACGGCCTCGTCATGGCAGGTCCTGTTTGTAGGCAGAGACTGAGGAGTGGGCTTGACCCTGGGTGCTGGTCAGGCAAGAAGAGGCCTCAGGTCTGACCCCAGCCAGGCCTGCCCACGGTTCCCCAAAGCCCCAAACCACAGTGGCCACTCATCTCTACCCGTCTGGTTCTACTTTCCAGCATGTTTTTATACCTTTTTATATTAACTGATAGCAGGAGAAGATGAATTAGTGAGTTTTTGCTGTACAGAATTAATAGAGGCAATAATATGAATTGTTCTGAATGCAATTGCAACTTGCAGTTGAAATTCTAAATTCTGGAAGACGTTTTGCTATGCCTGTGCTCCTTACATGAGGGGGCTCCACTTGGACCCCACCTGTCTTCCCGGAGCACCCCCTCTCTGTGCACCTGTGGGCTTCACCTCTTACGGTGGCTCTGCTCTCAGGGCGATTTCTGTACCCTGTTGTTGGAGCTTTAGAAATTCTTTTTATTTTTGTAATTTTTGTTGCTCCATTTTTTTGGTTTTGTTTTGTTTTTAGGAGGTACTGGAGATTGAACCCAGGACCTCGTACATGGGAAGCAGGCACTCAACCACCGAGCTATACCCACTCGCTCCATTCAACTTTTTTTTTTTTTTTTTTTTTTAAAGATTTTATTTATTTATTCATTTATCCCCCCCTTGCTGCTTGTGCTCGCTGGGTCAGCTAACCATGCCGTGCGGGCGGGCTTGCCTTCACCAGGAGGCCCCGGGAACCGAACCCGGGGCCTCCCATATGGTAAACGGGAGCCCTACTGATTGACCCACAGCCGCTTCCCCTCCATTCAACTTTAATTCTTCTTTCTTTTCACATTTTTTTTCTTAATTTTACACCCCGTTAATGAGTATCAACTCTTAAGTTTTGACTTCGGGTTCTCAGATTAAAGCAGGATCTTATGACTCCAGGCCTCAATTTAAGTGATGCCTGAGCATTGCTTCGAGCTGGGCATCTCGGCTTTATTCCAAAGGGACAGTCCCCGGCCCCTTGCAGCCCTGCGCCCTGGCACCTCCCACTCCAGCACTCTTCAGCCACAGGATGTGGAGGTCGGCCACAGAGCCAAGGGCCTCCCAGGGCCTTGTGGTCTGCGCCTGTGCCCCCTGTGCTAGGACTTCCCTGCGGAAAGTCTTGTCCTCGGTGTTGTCCAGCGTGTACAGCCGAAGTCCAGGCCCCTGGCCCAGGCCAGCCACCCAGGGGCCCTTCTCCGCTCTCCTGTGATTTTTCTGGCCAGAAGGAGAGAGAGTCCTCGCGCCTAGGGCATTGTCCTCCCTGTGACCCACTTTGGGACTCTGTGCCTTGCCCTCCTCTGGGTCTCTCCAAATCCATCACAGGAACGGGCTCACCAACCCCGCCTCTAGTCTAGCCTGCTTTTCACAGCTGGTCCCTCGGGGGCCTCCTCTTCCAGTTCGTGCCAGCGAAGCCCAAAGAACCAGAACCTCCTGCTGTGCTGCCCAGGACTGGGCTGGGCTCGTAGAGAGGGACCAGGAGCCTGAGGCCCTGTGAGGGGCACGACTGCGCCAGGCTTGCCCAGAACAAGGCGCCAGCTGTCTGCAGACCACAGGCCGGGCTCCGAGGAGCAGGGTGGTGAACGTTTAAAGTGCACACTGTGGGGACAGTCTCCTGGCCATGTCACAGCAGCCCTCTCTCCCCCCAGCTGGTCAGCATCGGCTCTTCCTACACCTACGGGAACGAGGACCAGGCTGAGTTCCTGTGCGTGGTGTCCAAGGAGCTACACAACGCCCCCTACGGCACAGCTGGCGAGCCCAGCGAGAAAGCGAAGGTGAGCCCTGGGCATGGGGCCCAGTCCCTGGATGGCGGCCCCTGGGCACTCGCCCCTCTGGCCAGCAAGAAGGGAGGTGACTGAGGCGGAAGACGCTCTTGGCAGGGCTGGGTTTTTGGAAGGTTTTTATCTTTGAGCCATTTCCCTCTGCTCTCATTGTGCCCCCAGCCCTCTTCGTGGTTTGCTTCCTTAATGTTGGTTGTTGCTGTCGCCATCTCCTTTTTGCCTGACTTACCAGAAGCAAGTCCTCCGGGACAGAGGTGCATTTATGCCCTGTGGGCCTGCGGGCAGCGACCAAGGGCTCTTTGGTGCCACTTCCCAATAGGCTGAGCTGCCCAGGGTCCTCTCAGCCAGCACGCCTCTCACCACCGTCTTTCCTGCCGTGGTGGAGCTGGTTCTGGAAGCACCAGCTGGCTGTGCAGCTAGCAGTCTAACCGCAGGCCTCGTCTCAGTGGCCCAGGATCCTCTGTTCCCAGGGTAGGCGGCTAGAAGGCAGGAGCCCCCAGGCTCTGAGGTGGCCCCGTGGTCTCCCTGCCCCACCGCCTAGCAGGAGCTGCACAGTGCGGGCAGCTGCCTGGGCCCCACCATCCTGGCCTTGGGAACTGAGTTTAGTTTGGAAGAAGAGGACCAGCAGATCCTGTGATATTGGCGTCCTCAGCGGGTTGCCTCTGCCCAGCACCAATCCTTCCAGGAACTGGAGCGGGCATCCCTGCTGGGGGTCTGCGGGGGCTGGGGCCATGGCCACCTGTATTAGTCAGCCAAAGGGGTGCTAATGTAAAATACCAAAAATGGGTTGGTCTTTATAAAAGGTATTTATTTGGGGTAGAAGTCCATAGATACCAGGCCATAAAGCATTAAGTTTCTTCTCTCAACCACAGTCCATTGCCACATGTTAGAGCAAGACAGCTGCTGGCGTTTGCCAGGGTTCAGGCTTCTGGGGTTCCTCTCTTCCCGGGGCTGCATTTCTCTCCGGGCTTAGCTCCTGGTTCCTCCACAAGGTCAGCTGTAGACGATTAGGCGAACGGCTTGCTTCTCTTCCCCTGGGGCCTTCTTTCCAACATCAAAACTGCTTCTCAAAAGACTACTTCAACTGTCCTTTGCCTTGCCTTTTATATTCAATTCCCCACCCACCAAGGGGTGGGGCTCAACGCCCTAATCCTAACCTAATCATGCCCAGATTAACAGATCAGTTTACAAGCATGATTCAATTATACTTTTGGAATTCATAATTACATCAAACTGCGACACCACCCTTCCCCAAAATCGACTAATTTTTGCAGTGTTTCTTCTGGCATGTCCTCAAAGCCAGAAGTCCAGGGCGGACAGGTGTGTCTGTCCTTGCCGAGTCCAGCCAGGGTGCTTGGAGCCCAAACGCCCCCACTCCCTTAGCATCGGGAGTGGCGGGACCAGCAGGGACGGCCCTGGCAAAGCTGCAGTTCTGCGCTCCGTGTTAACTGGGACCCCACAGACCTGGTGGCCTCTGGCCTGCTGCCAGCGATGCCTGCCTCTGGGGCCAGCAGCCAAGTATGTTCTGCTGCCAACGCCTTGGCCTCGGTGGGGTGACAGACAGGGCCGGGCAGGTGGAGGGAAGCCCAGGGGCAGGGTGTCCGGTTCCCGGCTCGGGCCCGCGGGCTGCTTTCCCGGGAGCCTGGGCGTTGGAAAGCAGCCCCCACCTCTCGAAAGCCAAAGTCCAGCACGAGGAGGCCTCTCCCTCTTGGAGCAGTTGTTTATTTTTAGATGCCTCTTACTTGAACTTAGCTTCACGACCAGGCTCCCTGGGCACCTTTCCAGAGCTCGCTGTGCTGAGGTGGCTTGCCAGCTGCTTCAGGACACGTCCTGTTTTGGGGGGAGCCCGGGTGTGACCAGCACCCCTTGCCAGTGAAAACGCAGCTGCACGCCTCCCCCGAAAGGCCTGGCTCCAAGGAGCACAGCCGGTGGCGCTCTCCAGGCGCCCGGGTGCTGGTATGCATCGGTTCGTGCTGGGGCAGGCCGAGCCGAGTCCCACTGGCCATACGTTTCCGTGAGGGCGTCCCCTGCAATGGCCGTCCTTGGGGGCCGGCATAGCTCTTTTCCAGCAGGAGGTGGTAGGAGGGGTGACCTGGCGCCTGCCCTGTGGAGCAGTGTGACTCCCAGGTCCCGGGGCCACCGCGTGGCTGCTTGGGGGCACGTGGCCATGGCCCCCATGAGGAGGGTGCGGTCTGCGCTGTCCCTGGGGAGTGCAGGGCCTCCCGGGGGCTCCCTTCCACCACCTGCCGACTGGTGTGTGTTTCCCTCCTCCCTTGTCGCAGGACAGCGAGGAGACGGTTTCCAGGGAGTGACTCGGGTTGGGGCAGGCGGCATGGTGCGGTCGGCAGCCCTTGAAGTGAGTCCTGAGCTGACGCTCTGCGCCCCCAGCACCCCTGCCCTGGCACCCGCACACGTGCCCTGTGTTGTGGGCAGGAGCTCCCGCCTGGGGCCAGCTGGGTCAGCGGAAGGAGCTGCCCCGTTGCTCGGGCTGCGCCCTGCCCTGCCCGCCCACCTCCAGACCCCTCGTGTCAGGCCTCGGGAGCGCGGGTGTGGTGTGGCGAGCACCGCGGGGTCTGTCGGCCTGCGTGGGCGGCCTCACGGGTGCGCTTTCCGTTGCCCCATGACTGGTGACTCATCTTATGTCTGCTCGCCTCCAGCTCCTCCCCAAGCTCCCCGCCTCCCAGCCTGCCACTCCTCACTACCCTGCAGAGAGCGCGTAGGTGGGGCAGTTCCTGCCCCTGCCCGGCAAGGTCTGGGCACGCTCAGTGGCTGTGTTTAGAGGGTTGGAGAAGCCCCTGTGTACCACCTCTTGGCCTGCACAGCCCAAAGTACTTCCTCTTCGGCCCTTTAAGAGAGGCTTTTGATGACACCTTGATGTTAGACTTCTCCTAGCCTCAAAACTGTGAGCCAGTAAATTGCCATTGTTTAATCCAACCCATTGCATGGTATTTGGTTCACCGCCAGAAAACTAAAACTAATATAAAAACTAAATGTGTTTATGTTATTAAGAAATCTCCAAAAACAAACAAAAATAAGTAAGTAAAATAAAACCAAAAAGAAAGGCTTCCTGGGCCCTGCTAGGCAGCCAGTGCTGACAGAACGCCAGAAAGTGGGAAGCCAGGGTAGGAAGTAGAGGGAGCCTAACTCTGCTAAATGCTATCCCAGCCTAAGGAATCATGAACTCTTAGTCTTGGAAGTCGGCTCATCGGCTTTTAGAGCTGTCTCGAGAGCGACTGGCCGCGTGTTCAGGGCTCTCGGCTGCCTGCTCTGGTGGTGACAGGTCTCGTCAGCCAGGGGAGGTCACGTGCGAAGAGACCACAGCAGCCAGGAGGGGGCCAGACAGGGGCCTCCGTGGGGGCCGCCCGGTGCTCTGCTGCTGGAGCCAGTGTGTGCACTTCCTGTGTGGCCTCAGCCCTGGTGGCCCAGCTGCCCCCGCCCACCCTCGCCAGTTTGTGGAGCGCCCACCATCCGGAGTGAGCTCTGGTGGCCCCGACTCCAGGGCCTGGACGGGGCCCCCGCGGCCCCCTGCGTGTGGGGTGCTGCTTGCAGGCGCAGCCGCCCTGGTCCTAGCAGGGCCCTGCGCTGGGCCCAGGCCCTCCCTGGACGGTGGCTGGGCCGAGCAGAAGGTGCTGTCGGGCCATGGTGCTGGGCAGGCTGATCTTGTCCTCAGGGGTCTGTTGTTGGGGCCCCCCAGTGACGCTGTGTTGCTCCGTGCCATGTCCCAGCTGCGTGGTCCCCATCCTTTGCACCGAGTCCTGCAGACCCCCTGCCCCCTGGGCTCCCCTCAAAGCCCCAGCTTTCCCTGCAGAGCCAAAGCCCAGCACAGCGGGCGGCTGCAGACTCTGTGCACATGGCGGCGTCTCTGCGCCCTGTCCTCTGATGGCCACCTTTGAATGCTGCCAGGCGTCTGGGCTGACGGAGGAGGCGTGGAGGCCCATTGAGTCACTGCTGGCTGGTGTGGGGACAGACCTGGGGACAGCAGGGCTGCTAGGGAGAGTCCGGGGTGGGGCAGGAGCAGCCGGCGAGGACTTTTGCCAGCAAGCCTGACCCCAGAGCCCTGAGCCAAGCATCCCGAGGCAGCTGGGGTGCGGTTTCCCTGGATTCCTCAAAACGCAGCATGCGGTGGCTGTAGACGGCAGTCCGTGACTCAGCTGAGGCTCCTGCTCTGGGGGGCAGAGCATGGGGGACAGGATTTGGGTCTGCTGAGCACGTGGAGGGTGGCTGGGGCGCTTCGCCCACGGCCCACTGGCCCCCAAGACACAGGTAGGCCTTGCTCCTCTCGGGCCAGCGTGTCTGTGCCGGCCTAGATGGCCAGGAAGGCACAGCCCCTCAGCCATCCCCGAGCAAAGCCGGCTCCTTTCCGCTGCCAGGGGCTCTCGGGCAGCGCCAGCTCCCCGGTTGGCTCTGGTGACCTGCGCAGGGCTGCCTGTGCTGAGCGGCCCCAGCCCCTTCTGCCACCCACCGAGCCGTCCGCAGCCCCTGTGGGCGCCGCCAACCCAACTCCAGCAAGGTGCCTTCCAGGCCCTGCTCGGGGCAGCGCCTCCTGGCCAGGCTGCTGGGCTTTGGGGGTGCTGCCCAGGCCTCTCTTTAGGTGGTGGCGGATCCCCACCAGCCTCCATGAGCTCCTAGTCCAATTTCAGGGTACACATGGGTGGTTCCGGAGTGAGGGGCTAAGGGAGGCCAGGGGTGCTCTGGGCATCAGCCCGGTGGGTGGACAGCCAGGCTGGGCATGGAGGGCGGGAGCCTGAGGGCCAAGGGCTGCATGTGGGTCCTGGAGCGGCCCAGCCGTGGCTGGTCACTGCAGGCCTGGGGCTGAGCGGCCGTTCCCAGCCCCCACCCTGCAGGGCCGGCTTCCTTCCTCTGGGGTCTGCTCGCCCCCAGGTTGCTCGGTCTCAGGCCACAGGCTCCTGGCAGGCTGCCCGCCCAGTCCTGAGCCCTCGGTCTCTGCCTTTGGTGTTTTCCAGATTCTGCAAGAACGGGGTTCCAGGATGTAAAAGCAGCAGAATCGGGGGCCAACAAGACGTACTTTCCCAAGATGCATTGCACCGCCATGCCGAGGAGCTTGGCTGGAAAAGCCTGCTTTTGACAATTTCTCTAGAGATCTGAGTTGGGATCTTTTTGGCCTCTGAGGTGGGTGGTGAGAGACAGACCCACTGTGGAGGCCGGGGCACCGCAGCGGCGGAGGGGTGGCGCCGCTCCCAGCCTGACTGGTCTGCGTCACTGACGATGACGTCAGGACAGCGTTCTTGGTGCTACACTTCACAGTCCTTAACGAGCAGCCGGGCCCCCCTGCGGGAGGTGGCCAGGGCCAGGCGGCCGCTGCCCCGAGGCCTCCCGGGCCACCCCGCCACCCCGCCAGCCTGTGCTCGGAGGAGCTGTGGTTTCCCAATTTGTATTTTCAGGCAAGAGAACCTGGTATCCCTTTTTCCAAGTGTGGACAGACCACCAAATGTTTTCACTTTTTAGAACTGCCTGAAAGCGTTGGTCCATTTTGGATTGACCTGTTAGTCTAGAGCGGAGGAGGAGTCTTGCCTTGTCTCATAAACTGTTGGCTGGTGCGGAAGCTGCGGCTTTCGGTGCCTTTGTTGTGGCCGTGGGTGGGGCGAGGGGCCGTCCGCCTGCCTCCCCAAGCAGAAACTCTGGGTCCCGTTGGGAATCCTGGATGTTTACACACCCCACGACGCCCTCTTTCTGGTCTCCTCACTCGTGCTCTTTAACTATGCACTTCTCCCTAACGCCTGCGCCGCGTCTGAGACGCCACGCGCCCTGCACGGGCTCTGCGCCCGACGGGCTGTGGGAGCCACTAGGATTCTTTCGGAACGGCTGTTCCATGCCTGAACGTGGATTAGCTCGGCGGGTAGCAGGACTGCCAGCTCCCCTTCCTGAGTGCCAGCTTTCCTGAGCAGGGGCGCTGGGGGCAGTCGGAGGCCTACACCACCTCGTTTCAAATGCGTCCAGAGCCTTCCCACCGGTGCCCACTTCTCCTTTGCCAACACTTGGTTAAGTGAGCTCTCAGCGTCGAGGACGGACTGCTCCATTTTGTGAAGTCTGTTGTCTGTCATTAAACATTTGGCTTAAACAGTTGATTAAAAAACCTTTCTAGAAAGCAGCTTTGGCACCTGGCTGACCCGTTCCCCCCAGCAGCGCCCTGGGAGGAGGTGGCGCCGTTTCCTGGCCGTGGCACTCTCTGCAGGGAGCCACTGGCCGCTTAGCTCTGGTTGATTTGGGGCCTGGATATTTCTGGTAGGCTTGTGGCTTTTTAATTTAAAGATATTAAGACTTAATTCACTAAAATTTATTCTAAGGGGATATTTATACTTTTATACTTTTTTAGGTATCCATATTTTATCACCTTAATGTTTAATGCCTAAGTTTCCCCTGAAAATAGCAAATAAAATTGTGTATTTATGAATGAGCAAAACAGCTGTTAGTGTCTTAAAATGCATCAGAAAGCTGCTGTCACAGGAACCCTGCCCTGGGCTCGTGGCAGCCCCAGCCTGCTTGGCCTGGTCCCTGCCCTCCTGCCACTCACCTGAGCTGTCCATGTGTCTGTCTGGGCCAGAAGCAGGCGGACTGGAGCCACAGGAACACCCAGGCCAGGCCCCCTCTGCTCTGCACCACCGCCCCATCTTCTGAGAGATTCCCATTCCCAGCATTCCCCTGGAAGATACTCCGGGGTCGCCTGCGCTGCTGAAACTCGTGGCCTCATCGGAGGGAGCACTGACCTGCCTGGGATGGGAGCAGCTGTGCTGCACGTCAGCCCACCTGGGGGTGGCGGCCGGGGGCCCCCGGCAGCTGGGGCTCCTGCAGTGCCCGGGGTGGGCGCCGCTTCTCCCTGCTGGGGGCACAGCTGCTCTCTGGCCACAGATAAAGGGCCGGGTGTCGGCGCCAGTAGGTGGCCGTGCGTCTGTCACTGTCACTCCTTGTGTCTAAGTCTGTCGATGTCTGTGATCTGCTGGGTCCCTGTGTCTGTCGGAACAGCCACCAGTGACAGATGCCACGTGTCCTAGGGGCCAGGTCTGCCCCTCCTTCCTGCCCTGCCCCCTGAGCACCCTTTGCCCTTCGATCTCAGCCCCCACACAGATGCCTGGGCTGGGGGCTTGAAGCCAGTCCTGTGGGGTCCGGCCCAGCCCCTGCCGACGCCTCCCCAGTGCCCTGGAGGCCAGATGGGGTCCCGGGTCCCCACAGGGCAGGTGGCTTCCTGGGACCTCGGACTGGTCGTGCTGCTTGCGCTGTGCCCGTGGGCGTGTGTGCGCCTGCACACCCGTGGGTGTGGGCACGTGGCCATGTGCCCGTGGGTGCCACCTGCCTGCCCGCAGCCCGCAGCCTCCCCCTGGGGCTGGCAGGCGGCTCCTCCCACCGCCCAGCTCCCTGGCTGTGCCTCCGCCCTCCCGGATGGCAGGGGCCCTGCCTGGTGGCCATCGAGGGCTGTGGAGCGTCGTGTCTGAGCTGCGCCCGGCCAGGGGGAGAGGGAGGGAGGCAGCCGCTGTCAACTGACAGCAGGGCTGTGGCAGACGTGGGTGTCGTCCTTCCCGGCCCCCCAGCGCCAAGCTCACTGGGAGTCGTGAGCTGCGGGAAAGAAACCCGCTCTCCCTTCGAAGCCCTTGGCATGTGCCGAGGTGTCCCCCGCCCTGCAGACGCCTGCTTGGTGGGCGGGCTGGGCGCAGGGCCCCTGTGGAGATGGCTGCAGGGTCCCCCTCGGCCTGGCAGGCTCCCCTGGCGCCCACGTCCTCCCCAGCCCCCTCCTTGCCCCGAGGCTCGGCACCAGACAGCAGGCCCTGAGGGGGCGGGTTTATTGGGGTGTGAACATAAATAAAATGCTGGGTCCCGGAGGGGAGGGGTCAGGGCTATTTACAAACGTCCTCCATTGTCCCCGAGGCCCACCGCCAGGGAGTGCTCAGAGGACGGCGAGCAGGGCCACGAGAAGCAGGAGGACCAGGAGGACCGTGGGGGCGGCCACAGCGCGCGCAGAGCTCCGGCCCGGGGGCTGCTGGAGCCGGGAGTCCCCCCCCTGGACCCCCAGCCGGGCCCCAGCGGGCTGGAAGCGCAGGTCGGGGATGATCTGGTGGATCCAGTCGTGGTGGGAGGTGACGCGGATGTAGACGCCAGGGCGGTTCCGGCGGGCGCAGCCCTCGCCCCAGCTGATCACACCCGCCTGCAGCCACGACTGGCCCACGAGGCACACCAGGGGGCCCCCCGAGTCGCCCTGCGTGGGGCAGAGGCACCTTCAGGAGTGCACGCCTTCAGCTGCTGCCCCAGGAGCCCCCAGCCCAGGCCCCCTCCTGCTCGAGGGTGCCCGTTTCCCCAGCACCCCCAGACCACCTGCCCCCACTACCCAGATTCCTGGGCCCCAGCCCCCACCCACTGCCTGCGCTCTGCTGGGAGGGTGCAGGCACCTGCTTTCTACAGACGTGCCGCCCACGGCCGCGGAGGCCCCCACCTTGCAGGCGTCCTTCTTGCCCTCGGCGAAGCCTGCGCAGAGCATGTCGTCCTTGATGGCCTTGGGCTGGAAGCCGGCCTCGGCGTCCTTGCCATAGAGCAGGTTGCACCTCGGCGTGGCGATGATGGGCACAGCCAGCTTCTGGAGGACCCGCGGGGTGGGCAGGCGGTCTGGGGGGCGCAGGGCAGCGTCAGCTCAGGGGACAGCTCAGAGGACAGCCCCCGCGAAGACCTCACTGCCCTGGGCTCTCGGGAGCCTCAGCTGCTCGCCCTCTTTCTGGCTCGAGTTTAGACCGTCTCTTCCTGCTCCGGGCTCTGTGGGGAAGAATCCCTCCCTCCTTCCTAGCGCCAGGATGGGCTCTCTCCCTCCCGCCTCCACATCCGCCTGGTCTGCTGCCCTTTCTCTCCCCACCCCACCCCACTCACTGGAGTAGAGACCTTTTGTATCAATATCAGCAGAAGAAAGATGGTTGGTTCAGAGTGGCCCCCAGTGTGCTCAGGATCTTCTCCAGGCATGTCCCCCATTCTCCCTGGCCCTGCCCTCATTACCTTGCTCACTGGGGCTGCCCCAGCCGGTGACTGTGCAGTTCATGCCGGTCTCGAAGATGACCGAGGGGTCGGGCACGCACACGGGCAGAACGTGGTTGGTGAAGATCACAGGTGTCTCCAGCTCAACCAGGGCCACGTCGGCACTGGAGGCCATGCCCTGGTACCGGGGGTGGCTCTCCACCCGCTTCACCTGCACGTACACGGCGTGCGGCCCTGGCTTCACCAGCTGCCGCGCCCCCAGCAGGACCCGGTATTGGGACGTATCAGAGGTGCTGCTGGGAAGACAGAGCCAGTGGACACCAGCCCCTCCAGGGGCTGTCTTTGCACTTCCCTCTCAGAACAGTGACTTCTAGGGGAGAGAGCAGGGTGCAGCACTTAAGGGCACAGGGTGAAGTTGGGGTGCCGGCCCTTCACCCCAGCCCCACCTGGGCAGCTGGCAGTGACCTCAGGGAGCCCCCTAGGCAGTTCCCTGGGCCTCAGTGTCCTCGTCTGTAAAATGGGGCCAGTAGGAGACCCTGCCTGGAAGTCTCTGTGGGGGCTGAAGGGGGCGACTGGCTCCTAGCCGTGTCCTGACACCAGCCCTGCCCTCCTGGGCACGATGGGAGCGTGGCCCTGGACAAGGCACTTACCAGAGAGGACACTGCCCTTCTGGACTAGCGTGTGGGGTGGCCCTTGGCTCTGGCCCGCAGAGCAGACCTTAGCCGGTGGGAAGGAGGAAGGGCCCCTGTGCCGACTCCTTGGGCTTGGCCCTGGTCCCAGAACCCCAGCAGGAAGGAGGGGCCCTGGATTTGAGAGCGGGCAGGGGGGATGGCCAAGAGGGGCTGGGGCCGGGAGGAGCCTGTGCGGGAGCAGCGAGCCCCGCGGCCAGGCCTGCGGAAGTGGACCGGGGTGGGCCCTGCAGGAGCGCCAGGCGGCACGGGCGGGCGCTGTCCGCGGTGCTGGACGCCGCGCGCGAGGGACTCACTTGGAGAAGCAGTGCGCGGCCGTGAGGACCCAGCGCTCGGCGAGCAGGCTGCCTCCGCAGAAGTGGCGCCCGTCGCGCTGGATGCTGACCTGCCACGGCCACTCGCCTTCCTCCGCGTCCTGTCCCCCCACCATCCGGTTTAGCCTCCTCGGGCGCCCGCAGCCTGCAGGGACACGGACGCGGCGCTCGCTGCCCTTCCCAGCTCTGGACCCTCTGGAGTGGGGAAGTGCAGGGACATGGGGCTCGCGAGGCTCGTATCCCAGGGTCACCCGGAGCCTGCCACAAAGCGGGGGCTCCCAAATGACCTGGGAGGATCCCAGATGGGGGCTGTCATGCCCTTCGCAAGAAGGTGGCCCAGAGGGGGGCTGCCGTGTTACAGGGCCAGCGCTCGGTCCTTAGGCCTCAGCTTCTCTCTGGTCCCTTTCCCTGCCCCCTCCCCGGCCTCCTGCCTCAGTGCCCCTCTCCCGCCCCTCCTGGCACTGGGCCAGCCTCCACTCCTCTTGGGGGCACTAGTTCCGCCCAGCCCAACTTTTCCTTCCTTCGGAAGGATGCACTGGGTGCCCTGCCCGTTCTCCTGGGGGCGGCAGGGGGTGTATGTGTACCTGGGGGGCACTCCCCCCATTGCTCTGTAGGATAGGGACCCCTAGCCCGGCTCACTCCTATCCTTCCTGCCCCCACCCCCAACCAAAGGCTTTGGGCGCTCACCACTGGATGCCTTGGCCCCCTGAGTCCCTGGAAATGAGAAAAAAAAGGGCGATCAACCACTTTGCAGAAGCCAAGGTCTGCTCCTCTCCTGTCACCAACGCTGCTGGTCAGCCAGTCCCTCCCGGAGTCCCACCCACCCTCCTCAGGACTCAGGAAGGACAGTCCCCAGAGGGACCTGGCAGGAGAGGCCAGTGACCTTTAGTTTCCCCCAGGCCTGGCGCTCTGTGACATTTACAGACCCAGGCCTGTGGACCAGAGCTTATCTGCAAGGCTGGGCAAGCTCCTTGCCACAGGGGAGCCAATCAGGGGACAGCAGTGAGCGCCCCACCCCACCCCACCCCACCCTACGGCTTGACTTCCCTCATGGATTTCCAAGAGCTCACCCCTCCCTCTGGCATCCCAGCATGCTGTGCAGCTGGAGCCCAAGACCCCTGCTGGAGTGGGGGGCACCTCCCCAGGAGGTGAAGGGGCAGAGCTGTGCAGAGGAAACCGGAATGGGGTTCCATTTCCCTGGACCCGTTACCCATCCCACCCCCACCCCTCTGGACACAGGAGCAGGGCCTATTATGCTGTGGCCTCTAGCCAAGGCCCCGAGCCCCTCCCCACCCTGAGACCCCAGGCCCTCCAGCTGGCTCACTCTCCCCACCTCAGCATTCCCCTGACCTCCAACCCCTCCCCAGGGCTCAAGCTGCAGCCACACCTCTCTGTGGGGGTGAGCAAGGACCCCAAGGGTCTTACAAGACCCCCTTTCTTCCCAGTCCAGGAGCACCCTCCCCACTGCCATGATGGAGATGAGGATGCTGAGCGGGGAAAAGGAGAGGGTGGACCCTGGCAGGCTGAGAGCACAGGGCAGGGACAAGCCACTCTTCAAAGGCAGAGCAAGGGTGGATCAGCCGGTGGGCAGCAGGGCAGCAGCTCCTCTCATCCTCGTATAATACAATTTATTTAGGTCTGTTACCCCTGACCCCTCCCTTGTGCTCCCCCAGGCCTGATACCTCTGCTTACGAATGATGCTCCCCTGCCCCCACCCGTTCCCACTGGCACCTGCTGCCGGGCTTCTGGCTCTTTCCCTGTCCCCGGGGTTTTGCACATGGCACGTCTTATTCTCCTGCCCTAGTCTCCCCACAGCCCGCAGGGGAACTGTCTGCTGCTTTGCATTTCTGCTGAGCTGCCCTGGCCCCGCTGCTTGCTCCTGCCACCCTCCACCTGGACGTCTCCACAGGACCAACTCCTAGTTACTCTTCAAGGCTTCAGGAAATGCCGCCTCCGCCAGGAAGCCTTCTTTGCCGGCACTCTCCATCTCAGAAGGCTCGCGCCCTCTCCTGAGTGCCCTGTCCTGCTGGGCACCTCACGGCACCACCCACTCATCTCACCTGGGGGTCAGGGGCCCCTTGAAGGTGGAGCCCACGTCTGGGGATGCTAAGCTCAGGAAATGCGTGGAGGAACACAGCAGGAGTGGCTGGGGCCCCAGGGCTAACTGGGAAGGGGTCATTGGAGATCCAGGCTCCATGGGGTAGGCGCCCTGTCGGGGGCTGGAAGAGGCAGCCCGCGGCACCATGTCTGCTGTCCCCGGGCCCAGGGACCCTGGTGTTCCCATAGCTGGCGGGGATGTGGCTCGGCCACTGGGCCCAGAGGGGCCTGGTGGGTGCCAGGCCAGCCCTGGGCTGGGGGCTGCGGGTACTGTTTCCACTGTGGCAATAACCTTGAGGCTCAGACCCCTCCCGAGGGAGATGACCTTGACTCAGAGGGTGTTATTATCCCCGTGCCAGGAGGCCGGGGGGCGGCAGGGCAGGGCCCCATGGCAGTGCAGCCCTGGTGCCTCCTACCACCCAGAACCAGGAAGCCCGGAGCCCGGGCCGCACCGCGGCCTGGGGTGACCCAGCCAAGCCCTGCGAGGTGACCTGAGGACAAGGAAGTAGAGTGGCCGCTGGGCTGGCTGGGCCTGCCCAGGAATGCGGGAGGCTTTCCGGGGCAGAGTGGCCCACCCTGCAGGGAGGGACCCAGCAGGTGGGGCCCCCGGGGCTGGCTCCTGCTGACCCTGACCGCAGACTGGGAGAGGGCACGTCAGTGGAAGCAGCCTGACCCCTGGGCCCCCAGCTCTCTGCCGAGCCCCTCACCAGCCGCCTGTGCTGAGTCCCTCTCCCCAGGCCCCAGCTGGCGGTGGCCCAGGGATTTAGAGCCCGTCAGGCCCGAGTCCAAACCCCAGCCAAGTGGCCAGAAACGCCCCGCGGCGTCATCTGGGAAACCGGGCGCACACCTGCCACTGGAGTTTGAGGGACCGCAGGAGAAAGCACCAGGCCCAGGGCAAGCGGCCCTGAGCTGTCAAGGGAGGGGGCGGCGGGGGGTGGGGGTGGGGGTGGGGGGCAGCCCCTGCAGCGTCACCGCCCCCGGCCCTCTCAGGGCCCCCCCACCTGCTTCCCCCTTCCCCCTACCACAGGCCTGCTGGGGGCCACCACCGAGACTGCGCCCTCCCGGCTCACCAAGTCCGAGCAGCAGCAGGACGAGCGCCCAGGCAGGGACCCTCATGGCCGGGGCAGCGGCGGCGGAGCTCGGCGGAGCGCTGGCGGGTGCCGGGCTCCATGAAGTGGGGTTTTATGCTGCAGGTGAGTGTGGGCCCGGCTATGCCGCCAGACCTGTCCGCCCGGCCCGGCAGGAAGGAGGCACCCCAGGAGCAGGAGCCATGACCTGGCCCTGAACCCCTAGACCCCACCGGGCTCCTGGGCCTGGGGGCACCTGTCCCACGGGGGCGCTCGCGCTGGGCCCCCTCCCCCACCACGAAGGCGCACAGGAGCTGACGCCCCTCAAGACCCCCCCTGCTCCATCCATCCGTGCACTCGCTCACTCGCTCACTATTTATTGAGCAGCTAGTGGCTGCCAGGCGACAGGGAACCAAGCAAAGGGCGCAGCCCACGCCCTGCGCGGGGCAGACAAGGAAGCGCCAGGCTGAGCGCTGCTTGGGGAAGGGCGCGGGGAGGTCGGGCGGCGGGGGGTCCCCAGGTCGCCCTCGCTCCCCTCGCCCACGCACGGGGGACTCCCGGCCTCGCCCCGGTGGCCCCGACCCCCGGCCCCGGCGGCCGCGCCCTCCTCCCCGGACGGGGCGCGGGGGGCTTCCTGGAACCCGCGGGCCGGCGGGGCGCGGCGGGGTGGCGGACCCTGCCCTGGGCGCGGCCCGCGGGGTTCCGGGACGGGCGGCCGCGGTGGAAGCGGCTCCGGAAGGAAGTTATTTGGGGCGCGGGGCTGACGTCGGAGCCGGGCTCGGGGCTCGGGCCGCGGGGTCGGGGTGCGGGCGGGTCCCCTGGGCACGACCCCCAGCCTCGGGGGTAGGGGTGCGGGGAGACGCTGGCCGAGGCGGCGCCATGCCTCGGTTTCCCCTGCTGCGCAAGGAGCGCGCGCGTGGCTCGCGTGTGCCGCGGCGCGCCCCCGAGGCCCTGCGGGCCCGACCCGCCCTGCGCCCTCCCGCCCCGCGCCCTCCCGCCCCGCACGCGGCCTGGGGCCTCCGGGCGCGCGTCGGCTCAGCGCCGCCCTCTGGCGGCCTCCGGGAGCGGCGCGGGGCGGGGAGGGCTGGAGCGGGGCCTCTCCTGCGGCCGCGGGGCTCCCCCCACCCGGCGGGCGCCGTGCCCACGCGCCTCGCTTCACTCACCCGGCAGGCCTGCGGGGGGAGGCGGCGTCACCCCAACTCAGGTCTGCGCCCCAGGTGCCGGCCGCCCTTTCTCCAGCTGCCCTGCCCTCCCCTCCCCTCCTCGCACCCGCCCCTGGCCCCCCCCCGGGCTCCCGGGTGGCGGGTGTCAGCTGGGCTGGGCGACCCCTGAGAGGCCGGAGGGAAGGCGCGAGCCGGGCGTGGGGAGGGGGAGGCGCGTTCACGCAGCCGCGCCTCCAGCCAGGCTTTGAGCACACCGGGCACGCCCAGGGACACGGAGCAGACCTCAGCTTACCACGTGGAGAGGGCGAAGCAAGACGATTTAAGGAAAAAGGTTGAACTGTAAACGGTGGAAAGCGTTGCAAAAGCTGCTGCGTGACCCCAGTTCTCAGCCTCCCGGTAGTTCTCCCGCGTCATTGCTGATGGGACCAGCGCCTTCCTTTTGGGTGCCACTCTGATTCCTCCAAGGGTGAGCCTGCCTCAAGCAAGCAACCAAAGCGCAGACTCAGAAGGTGACAACGCCAGGAGTTAGACTCCTGCAGGACTGGGCACCGCGTCGCTGGGGGTCAGAGGAGCAGCGCCACCGCAGCGGAGCCCGAGATTGAGAGCAGGAAACTGGGTGGGGGGGACACGTGGGCAGGACATGGTGTCCTTCCTGTCCCCGTGCAGCATGCAGAGGAGATGGGATTTGAATCCAGAGCCAGTCCCTCTTAAAAAGTAGAACTGGGCGTTTTCCCACTCCCTGCAAAGGAGAGCGCTTTGGAAGGTTAGAAGCTACACAAGACATCAGGAAAGAAAAGATGTGTGTGGTCCCTAAGTTAAAGAAGACAGCCAAACTTGATCACAAAATAAAAAGGCAAGCAGTGGGGGAAATATTTGCTGAAAATATGGCAAAATGCTGGCACCGTTATTGTGTAAAGTGCTCAAGAATTTGATCAGAAAAACACCGAGACCCTACAGATTAAAACAAACGAGACGGGGAAGCGGCTGTGGCTCAATCAGTGGGGCTCCCGTTTACCATATGGGAGGCACCGGGTTCGGTTCCCGGGGCCTCCTGGTGAAGGCAAGCCCGCCCACACGGCGTGGTTAGCTGACCCGGCGAACACAAGCAGCAAGGGGGGGATAAATGAAAAATAAATAAAATCTTTAAAAAAAAAAAAAATAAATAAATAAAACGAACGAGAGACACAGACAAATCACCAAAGAGGAAATCAATCTGGCTAATACACTTACTGAGAAATGTTCCACTTCGTTAAGTAAACGAATGCTTCCGTTTGGCGTGGCCTGGAAGGAAGGCTCCTGCTCCCGGCCGGGCCGTGGGGAAATGGCCCAGCTGGAGGATGCGATTGGCACGATCCCCTTGTAATCAGTTTGTGGCCTCGGCTTCTTTATGACATCTTTTTTTTTTAATTTCCATACCTATTTTATTTATTTTTTTATTTACGCCCCTCCCAGATGGCTCCCTTGTCTGTCTGCTCGTTGTCTGCTCATTGTGTCCGCTCGTTGTATGCTCATTGTGTCCGCTCGTTGTATGCTCATATTCTTTAGGAGGCACCGGGAACCAAATCTGGGCCCTCCCATGTGGGAGGCAGGCACCCAACTGCTTGAGCCACAGCCTCTCCACCTCAGCTTTTTAAAATGTCTATTCCCTTTGAGGGAATATCCTAAATTTGGAAATTGCGTTATGGCCGATGGCATCGCGGTCAGGCGATTTATATTTGCAAAAACAACAAAGCAAAACAACTGGTAGAGGTACGGTAAATAAAACATCCAAGTAGAGTCATTAAAATGGCATTTTTATGGAGATCAGGTACACAAGGAAAATGCTCATGAGAGAAGAGGAAATGAAGAAGGTGAGGAGGGGGCTTGGTTTTGCCAGGACGGTGATAACAAAAACCACACATTTAAACAATGGCGTTCAGACAACGGTGTGGAGGCGAGAAGGTCAGTGTGGCAGACTGTGGCTTCCTTGAAGTCTGAGCGTCCTGGTGGTGGCGCTGGCAGTGACTCTCTGCCTCCGTCACTCGGCCATCTGTCTCTTTCGGTCCCCTCCTGTGGCTTTTACTTCCGTGTCCAAATTCCCTTTGCTTAGAAGTGCCCCATCATATTGGGTTCAGGCCACTCTGATTCCGTTTGTCCTCGTCAAAATGGGATCTTCCGAAGAGCCCATTTACATTATACCAAGTCCACGCGGAAGGGTGGGGTCGGGCAGGGCGTGCACGTGCCTTTGTGGGGGATATGATTCATTCTACATAAAGATTTGTAGGAATCATAATAACTACAAACATTTTTTTGAGTTCAAAACCATAGCAGTAAGAACCCCCAAAAGAAAAGGCTGCAAAATATTCCACAGCGGCCAGCTCCAAGGGGCTCATTTCAATTTCCTTCAGCAGCAAGTGACAGGAAGCCACCTTATTATTATTATTATTTTATTATTTTAAAAACAATGTATTGAAGTATATCGTTCATACATGAACATATGTAAACAAAAAGTGTATAGTAAAAGTTGTAAATTTACAAAACAAACATGCATAGCATCACACAGGGCTCCCACCCATCACCTTAGATTCTTGGAACCCAGTGGATTCCTGGGGTGGCTCCTGACAACTCCCTGCGATGCTCCAGTTGGAGGAAGATACAGAGGCCCCAGTGGTGCTGGTGGCCTCCCTGCCCCCCCACTGGACCTGCCTCTCCTGGGTGCTGGCTGCATGCTCCGAGGCTGGGAACATGTCCACAGCAGTCTGGAATCTCTTCCTCAAGGAATTGCAACCAAGAGGACCCGCGGCACCTCCCCTGCCCCATTCAGGGTTTTTTTTGTACTTTTTTTTTTTTTTTGGTATGTTTGTTTTTGTTTTAGGACACACCAGGGATCGAACCCAGAACCTTGTACGTGAGAAGCAGGCGCTCAACCACTGAGCTACATCCGCCCCCTGATTTTGAAAAACCCCAGGAAAAGATGTGAACTGGCCCTATGATTGGCCCCGGGTGAGTTCACAGAAAGAAGAGGGAAGGATGCTGGCCGGTAAGAAGCACAAACCACCTATCAGTCAAGTGTGCAGGTGAAATAAAGGCACTTTCAGCTGTGAAAGGTCCCCCCAAATTTACCTCCTGTCTTAGCTTGCCCGGCTGCTCTGACAGATAACACCCGATGCGCTGGCTTAAGCAGCAGGAAGTTACTGTCCAGTGGTTCTGAAGTCCAGAATCCAGGTGCCAGCAAAGCCAGGCCCTCTTGACAAGGTCGGTGGCTCGCGGCAGTCCGCGGGCTTCGTTAGCCCGCACCTCTGCGTCCGGGCACGTGGTCTCCTCCCACTCCTGCCTTGTTACAAGACCTCCAGTAAGACAAATCAAGGCCCTCGCTCGTTCACGGGCCACACCGTCACTAATAACGACTTCAAAAAAATCTTATTTGCAAATGGAACCCAACCCACAGGATTGCAGCTTAAAATTAAGAAAATTAAGGCTTTTGTTGGGGTACATGATTTTATCTACCATACCTCCCATTCCTGGGAAGCCATTGGAGGAAAGATGTTCCCCAATAAAAGAAAGTAGGAAATGTGGGCTGTAGAAAGCAGAGACAGAACATGGAGGAACAGTGAAGAGAATCTCCAGGATGATGGTGAAGGAGATTCCAGAAAGACTGCCGGGCCCCAAGCCTGGACGGCAGTCAGTTTTCACTAGGATACTGTGTGATGAGGAGCTAGGCACGTGGAGGCTAACACCAAGCCTTTGCCTTTGGGCTATCTATTTCATCTGATTAGACTACTGAAGGATGTGCTCCACCAAAACAAGGATGTACACCAAGAAAGAGGAAGGTGTGAGATCCGGAAAATAGAGAGCCCATATCAGGAGGAATAAGGTGAATGGAATTTCAAGGATGACAGCTAAGGGATGCCCCAGTATGGAGTCGCGTCTAGAGGACAGGTAGCCCAGATGGAAGGAGATCAGAGATCTCAAGAAGGGCTGCAGCGAAGAAAAATAATTAGAATTGATAAATTTCCTAATGAGACAGACCTTGTGAAAAATTGTACAAAAATCCAGCTGGAATAAAACGAACAACAACAAAAAGGCAATTATTAATAACAGGGCAAAAGTAGGACAGGAAACAGCCTTTTGTACATTATAAAACTCAGCCATGAATAATATTTGAACAAACATAATGTTGATTGCAGTAAAATGCCCAGTAATTACAATATAATATATTGGATGGTTGTAGGGGCTGCCAAAGGGAAGGATATATTAGAGAGTTAATAGTAACTCAATCGATAAAGTATAAAACTGATTAATCCAAAGAGACCAGCATATACTGAGGAATACGGATATAGGCAAATACCAGGAAAGCAGCTGAAAGAGTTAAAAAAACGGTTGCCTCGAGGAAGGGGACTAGAATTCTGGAAGGGTGGAGCAGTAAATTGCTGAACTGGAAAGCCTTTTAGTAGTATTTGACTTTTAAAGCAATATGCAATTATTAGTTTAATAAAATTTAAGAAGTATTACATTTTAAAAGGCAGGAGAAAGGGCCAGAACAAATGACTATAGCTTTGGATGATGTCATTATAATACTGGATACTGAGATTTCTCATTGTTGGGTTTTTTCTTGAACATAAAAGTAATTAATACCTGTTGTAAAAAATTCAAGCAGGGTGGAAATGTCTGAAGCATAAAGCAAAAGTCCATCATGCTTTGATTAGCTATCGCGCATAACAACCCCCTCCCCACTTTAGTGGTTTAAAACAATAACCATTTTCCTCTCTCTGCCAATAGTGTGGGTTGACTGAGCTCACGGCGGGGAATGCGGGGATTCGGAGCCGGGCTCCCTTGCGAGGGAGGCTGGAAAGCTACCCGCAGGCAGCCAGCCTTCTCGCTGGGAGGCTCAGGCCTGCCCAGGGCCTTAAAGCAGAAGGCTTCTCAAGGCTAACTTCCAGCACGTTCCTAGGTTATGGTGAGTCACTGGGAGACCAGATTCCGTGCGGAAGGGACGGACAACGGCGTGAAACCGGCAGGCATGGATGGTTAGGGGCTCTTGGCTGCTTTGCTATCACGGGCTGCTCCCTGGCGCCCAGTGACTCCCTCCCTCCCTCCCAGCACCCCCAAGGTCTCACCCCACTGTGGCACCAGGCAGGCTCAGGTCCAGGACCTTGCCGACTAAATCCGACCCAGGTGCACGTGAGGCTTCCCCGGTGGCTCCTCTGGCTCTGAAGGGCAGTGAACAAAAGCCACCGCCCCCTGTCCCCGCCGCGCAGTGGTGGGAAGGGGCAGGAGGATGTGCCAGCCAGCCCGCACGGTCACAGCTGCCCCGAGTCCAGCTAGGCACAGCTCCTGGCCCCAGCAGGCTGCGGGCGGCCGGGGGCCCTGGCTCTGCTCTCTGGGGGCGGCTTCTCCAGGGCCCTTAGCCCCACCCTCCAGGCTCTTGGCTCTGGCCCCTGAGTCATCTGCTCTTTCCCGGAAGAAATGGCTCATGCTTGTAGCTGAAAAGCTTTCTCAGCTCGCTTCTTGCCTGTGGAAAGTCAGGGACCCAAACGGTTGTCCCCTTCTGTCCAAACTGATAGAACTGCTCTGAGAAACTTTGTGAATAGAATTATAATCCATTTCATTAGACAGAAGCCACATTCTTTAATATGTAGCAGTAAAATTGATTTGTTGGAAAATAAAAAAATAATTTAGCCATTTGACAGGCATAAGAACATAGAAATAAAGAAAATGCAGAATTCTCATGAGCCGACAACTTCTGATTTGCCTTTTGCAAAGAATTCTTTGATGAAACTATTTTCAATTCTTGCAGTTTCTTGGTAAACTCTGAGTACCAACTGAAGTAGGCATTCCATTCAGCTGTTTAGTCTGGGCGCTCCTTTTCTGGAGAGATGAGTAATCAAAAAAAAAAAAAAAAAAAAGCCATCTTCACAAATCCTTTTGAGGCAGGACCCTCCTTCCCTAGGCTGAAAGGATGCCTAGGACACCTCCACGGCTCTGAGACGCATGTTGTGTAGCTGAGAGGGTTTATAAGGCATAGCGCTCAGTCTTTCTGAGGTCTTAGCAAACGTTCTGAGGCTGAACCTGAGTTCTTGAGCCTGTCTTGGTGGCAGTGCACTGAACTGGAGCTTAGCCTGAGACCACGTCTTACTTTGAGAGTCTTGCTGGGAGAGACTGTGAATGAGAAAGTGTTTTCTTTTTTAACCCAGCAAGCCCTGGGTTCCTTTAGCTTCTGCTTGTAAACCAAACTGTTCCTTCTTTAACTGATCTCTGCCTGTGCCTTACCTTAATGCAGCTGAAGGAAACTAGTTGGCATTTCAACATACTGTCTGGAAATTGCCTTCATCCAACCCACAAGTTCATTAGGTATATTTTCATTTTTTCACATTACTGCAGGTAACAGTGTTGCCAAACTGTCCCCCCCCCCCACAGCACAGGTCTTCATGTGCTGTCCTGGATTCCCTTCCACCCAGTAGTAGGTCACAAATCCAACACTACATATGTTAAGTTCCTATTACATTCCCACTTCCCACGACCACTTTCTACTTCATTGTTAGCCAGGACTGCGTAACCAAGCACCCAAAAACTGAGTGGGTTCACAAGAAAGCCATTTGACTCTCTCTCGTGATTTTGTCAGTTGACTGGGCTCAGCTCCATGTGATGTCGGCTGGCTCTCTAGTTTCCTGGAGGTTTTCCTGCTTAGAATGTTCAAGAAGGTCCACTCCCATGTCTGGCCAGCTGGGATCAGCTGGGATGTGGAGCTTGCCGGGCCTTTCTCTGCAGAGAGTCTTGGGGTCTCCAAGGGGCTTCTCCACACAGCCTCTTCAGCAGGGTAGCTGGGCGAACTAGTTTTCTGTGGCTGCCGTACAAAGTAGGCAAACGTAGTGGCTTGAAACAGCACAAATCTATTATTAGCAGTTCTGTAGGTCAGGAGTCCAGCAGGAGTCTCTGGACTTGAACCGAGGTATTGGCTGGCTGTGTTCCTTCCTGCCGGTGTATTTGGATTGTTGGCAGAATTCACTTCCTGCAGCGGTAGCCGAGGCCTTAGTTTTCTTGCTGGCTGTAAGCTGAGGCGGTTCCCAACTTCTTGAGGCCGCCTCATTCCTTGGCTCATGGCGCCCTTTCCTCAGTCTTCAAAGCCAGTCCCGCTGGCTCGAGTCCTTCTAATGTTAAATCTCGCAGACCTTTTTACTGGTGTCACATCTCTCTCTAGCCGCAGCCAGGAAAGTTCCTCTGCTTTTCCAGATGCAGGTAATCCCACGGGGCCCATCCAGCTCTCCCAGCTCATCCCCATCTCATGGTCTTTAACTTAATCACATCTGCAAAGTGCCTTTTGGCCATGTCTGGTAGCACACCCCACATTCTGGGATACGGCAATGGACATCTGTGGGGACTGTCTTGCTTTCCCGGCTGCTGAAGCAAATACCATTCGATGGTTGCCTTAGCTCAGGAATTCACTGGTCGTGGTCCAGAGGCTAGAAGGCTGGCTTCCTCCTGGATGGGTACCTTCTGGCTGGCTGCTGACCTTGGGGATTCCTTGGCTTTTCCTCCATGCAGCGCTGCACATGGCAGCCTTTTCTCCTTTCTCTTCTGGGTTCCGTTGACTTCCAGCTTCTGGCTGCATCCCGTGGCTTCCTCTCCTTCCGTATCCAGTTTCCTTTGCTTATAAGGGCTTCAGCCATGTTGGATTAGGGGCCCCCTTGTCCAGTTTGGGCACACTTTCAATGATAACATCCTTGAAGGTGCTATTTACACATGGGCCAAGGGGTGGAACCATTGTGCCTTTTGTAGGGACATGACTCAATCCCCAACTGGGCTTCTTATATGGCAGCCCAGGACATGCAAGGACGCAGAAGTGGAAGCTGCCAGGCCTTTTCCAGGCTTCGGCTTAGAACTGAAACTATCCCTTCTGCAGCGTTTTATTGGTAAAAACAAGCCTATAGTTGGTGCTGGAGTTGGTGGGTATATGTCCAAGAGACTTTACTCTCTGGGCTGTCCATGTGCCAACTGGGCCCTGAGCCTCAGCGGAGTTACTGCACCTACTCTCCAGTTCGTTGGACTCATCCAGGACAACTAACAAGGAGGTGAGGATGGACAACCACCACACCAAGGAACCAAGAGAGTCTACCACTGCATGCAAGAGAGTCCCATCCATCAGCCATATGGGATCGAAGTCGCCTCTCAATTAGAGGTGGAGTGGGCATCACCATCCCAGAATCCTCAGGACTGGGGAATAAAATAAGGACTGGAGTGGACTTCCTGGTAATGTACTGTGGACTTGTCACTCTAGCAATGGAAGATGTTGTGTCACTGATGTGGAGACAGTGGCCACCGGAGGGGCTGTAGTCAGGGAGAGGGAAGAAGACGTGCAATATGGGGACATTCTCTGGACTTGGAGCTGATCTAGGGGACACCGCAATGACAGATACAGGCCATTATACGTCCTGGCATAGCCTACAGAGTGGAGTGGGAAAGGGCGTGGGCCCGGCGCGGTGGCAAAGCTGCAGACCGTGCTGGTCGAGTGCCACGAGCACCACACTAATGACAGAGGCTGTTAACGTGGGGAAGGGTGGAAGGTGTGGGAGTGGGCCGTATGGGAACCCCTTATATATTTTTTTGTGTAACCTTTGGTGTAATCTAAGTATCTTTTAAAAATAAATAAAAAATATATATTAAAAAAGAAAAAAAGCTGGGAGGGCCTACGCTAGAGCGCGCCCTGCGGCGCCACCTGGTGGCGGCCTGGAGACGCGCCGCCGCGCTCCCCAGCGCAGGTGCGGGCAGGACGCGTGGAGCAGGCGCGTGAGCGGCCGTGGCGCCCCCTTCCTTAGGGTGCGCGGCGCCGGCGTGGCTGGGGTGCAGCGAGGGTGCCTGGCCAGAGGGGACATTTGTGCAGGATTCGGCAGGCGGAGACGCGGCACGGGGTCTGCTCTGAGGGTCCGTGCCCACCCGCGCGCCTGCTGACCCGCCGGACCCGCAGCTCGTCCCGCTCCCGCCGGGTCTGGGGGGCCCGGCAGGAGCCTCTGCGGTCACCGGGGTGTCGCGGCTGGCGGCGGACGGGGACGACGTGCTTCCCGCGCCTTGTCCTCACTCTGGCCTGCGTCACGCTGGATTCCCCCCCGCCCCCGCGTGTCCGCGCCCGCGCCCCAGGCCCCGCGCTCCCGGCGGCTCCCGGGGTTTGGGGCTGTGACAGATACGACAGGAATGGGCTTTACGCAGCTGCTGGCGCCTCGAATCGGGAGGAATGAAGAGATGTTGAAAAGCGGCCTTACAGATTTGGGAACATGAAGTTGTATCTGCACTTCATATCTTTCCAAGCTGCAAACACATTGGAAGAAAATAATAGAAGACTGTTTATAACTTTGGAATACAAAAAGGTCTTTAAAAAAAAAGTACAGGATCCCGTCTGCCACCCTGTTATTGACACCTTGGTGCATTTATTGCCATTGTTAAAACTGTACCATTCACCGTCGTCCGTGGGGGACCTTAGGGTCACCGTTTTTGTTGTGCAGTTCCACGGATTTTCTTTTTAATTCTATTCTAGTATCGTACCTGCCACCTAACATTTCGCGGTTTAACCACCTTCGGGCACGTATTTCAGTGCTATCACCTCCGTCACCGAGGTGTGCTGCCAGCACCGCCGTCCTTTACCAAGACAGTGCCATCGTGCAAACCGAAAAGCTCTGACTTCATTAGGATCGAAAACGCTTTTCCTGTACCCCTCCTTTCCCCCATCTTTTTTTTTTTTTTTTAGTTAGGCCAGTGTAAAGAATTTATTGGGAAATGGGGAAGAGAACAAAGCTTGCTGAGAAGTGGGAGAGAAGGACGGAAATACACACGGAGATCTGATGTGGGCTCCTGCAGGCAGAGCGCGGGCTCTGGCTTGTGTGGTCACCTCTTAAGCTCTTCGTTGTCCCTCCCCTTGCTCACACTAACCCGAGGGCCCCAGCTGGCTGTTGGCTACCCCACCAGTGGGTTGTTTTGCTACTTGTTATCAACCATATCTCTGCACGGTGTATGTCCCAAGCCATAGATTTATCCTTAGTTTTTGTGCATTTCACTTTTTTTTTTTTTAAAGATTTTATTTATTTATTCATTTATCCCCCCCTTGCTGCTTGTGCTCGCTGGGTCAGCTAACCACGCCGTGCGGGCGGGCCTGCTCTCACCAGGAGGCCCCGGGAACCGAACCCGGGGCCTCCCATATGGTAAACGGGAGCCCTACTGATTGAGCCACAGCCGCTTCCCTAAAGCTTTTTTTAAAAAAACAGTTTATTGAAGTCTATCATTCATACATGAACATATGGAAACTATAAGTGTTCAGTAAACATCGTGAACTTACAAAACAAACACGCATAACATCACACAGGGCTCCCACACATCACCCCCCAAACACCCTGCATTGTTGTGAAACGTTTGTTAGCAAATCATGAAAGAGCATCGTCAAAGTATTACTACTAACTATAGTCCGTATCTTCCTCCCCTATACATTTTTTTAAAGGATTTATTTATCTATTTCTTTACTTTTATCCATTTTTACCACCACCCCGCCCCCGTTTTTGCTGTTTTTGTGTCCATTCCCTGGGCAATTCCCTGTGTCCATTTCCTGCCCTCTCTTCTCCTCCTGTCTTCACTGGGATTCGAGCCTCGGAATGTCCGATGTGGGGGAGAGGCATCCTAAGGCCTGTGCCACTTTAGTTCCTGGTTTTTCGGCGCGTCTTGTCTTGGCTTTCCCTTGTGTCACTCTCTGTTATGTCATCATCTTACTGTGTGGCTTGCGGGGCCTCGGGGGCTCACCCGCACACAGGGCCCAGTGGCCCACGCGTCTTCTATATTTTTCTTTTTTAAAATTTTTATTGGGAAGTCCTGGGGATTGGACCCAGGTCCCTCCATATGGGAGACGGACACCCAACCATTTGAGCCACATCTGTCCCCTGCTATATCTCTTAAGGTTGACCAAAGATACCTAGAGTTACAGTCATTTCCCATACAACATGGTCATATAACAAATCAGGCTGAGTTTATCACCAGCATTCTAAAAACCAGACCTAGGGAGAAAAACCAGGTCTGGGGACACACGCATGGTTTCTAATATAGCGAATGTTTAGCCTGCCCTGATTATCACAGAATCAGGGCAGTGAGGATATTAGCATAAGCTTTTTTTCTAAAAAAAAAAAAAAAATCCACAGAACTACACTACACAGTGACCCTTAAGTTAAACGATGGACTATAGTTAATAACACAATTATGAAAATGTGCTTCCATCAGTTAGCAAAGATTCCACACCAATGTCAGGTGTTAGGAACAGGGTGGTATATGGAAATCCTATATTTTATACATGATAGTTATGTGAACCCACAACTTCTCTAATAAAGGAAAAAATTAAAAGCTTTTTCAAAGCTAGATTTATTTTTCAGATTTGATGTATAGATTTTTAAAAAATTCCTGGGGATTGATGTTGAGTCAAAGTATCCAGCTATACTCTAAAGTTGGGAAGAATTTCCAAATGTGTGTGTGTGTGTGTGTGTGTGTGTGTGTGAGACAGAGACTTCCTCTGAAGGGAGCTTGAGCCTACAGAGCTCAGCCGGGCTGCGGAACCAGGGCTCTTTCCTGGCTGGCTCGCAGGGCCACAGGAGAGATACAGCTGAAGAGCTGAGTTAGAGTTTGGGCCTGTTAGAGAAATAGTTAAAATCTCCTGCCAACCCAGAAAACCTCTCCACAAGAGCAAGAGAACAGTTTTCTTGTCGAATGAGCATTCAGCCCGACGTGGCGCGGTCACGGGCAACCCAGAGAGGGCAAAGCCAGAGGCCGCTGCCACAGACGGCAGATGCAGCCGTTTCCCACGTGTCCTCCCGACGCCCGGTAAGGAGTCCTCAGCCCCCGCTCCTCCCAGGCACCCGGTAAGGAGTCCTCAGCCCCCGCTCCTCCCAGGCACCCGGTAAGGAGTCCTCAGTCCCCGCTCCTCCCAGGCACCGGGTAAGGAGTCCTCAGCCCCCGCCCCTCCCAGGCACCCGGTAAGGAGTCCTCAGCCCCCGCTCCTCCCAGGCACCGGGTAAGGAGTCCTCAGCCCCCGCCCCTCACAGGCACCGGGTAAGGAGTCCTCAGCCCCCGCTCCTCCCAGGCACCCGGTAAGGAGTCCTCAGCCCCCGCTCCTCCCAGACTCCGGATGCTCATGCTCAGTCCTGCCTCCCCCTGGGGAAAGAGTGCCAAGGCGAACCAGTCAGCGGACGTCCCACCATGGGCATCACTTCCAGAACGCAGGCAGCAGCCCCATGTAGTGTCAGGTTGAGGAAGTGATCCCTTGGGTTGTTAGCTTTTTGTTTTTTCAACACAGCTATGTGATTAGACCAAATGCCATTGATTGTACCCTTCGGATGAACTGGATGCTTTATTTATATTCGTCAATACAATTGATTCGTTACCTTTGCTTTTTAACAGTTTATTTAACTGTAGGTTTACATGATTTAATCCTTAATAATGACTTTAAAAAAACAATGGGGGGAGGCGGCTGTGGCTCGGTCAGTGGGGCTCCCGTTTGCCGTGTGGGGGGCCCCGGGTTCGGTTCCCGGGGCCTCCTGGTGAGGGCAGGCCCGCCCGCATGGCGTGGTTGGCTGACCCAGCGAGCACAAGCAGCAAGGGGGGGATAAATGAATAAATAAATAAAAATCTAAAAAAAAAAACAAAAAAAAAAACCAATGGGCTTTCCGCAGCCGCGAGGTCTGGGGTCCCTGCCGCTTTGCCGACGTCGGCCCTCGTCCCCACCCCTTCCTGCACCCCCTAGAAGCCCCTCAGTAAAAGGGTGGCTCGGCCCTAAAGAGATAAATCCATAAAGAAGGGTGTTTAACGTCCGGCCTGCCAGCGGCGCCAGCGGCTCCCCCGAACGCCTCGGGCTTCCCGCAGGGTCTCAGGGGCCGGGAGCCCCCAGGAGCCAAGCCCCGCTGCAGTCCCGCCCGCGGCCACCGGGGGGCGACAGGCACAGGCGCGCGCGCCGCCCTGCTCGCCAGGGCCTGTCCCTCCGCGCGCGCTCGGGACGCTGCTGGCGCGTCTCCTACTTCTGGCGCCTTCCCTTGGCCTGGGCGCCACGCCGGGCCCCCACCCGGGGCTCTGGCTTCCGGCGGGGAACGCCCGGGCCCCGCGTCCCCCCCTCCGCCACGTGCGCCCTGCAGCCCGCGCATGCGCGCCCCTGGCCTGCCTCTGTCCCTCTCGTGCCCACCCGGCAGCCCCCGCGGCCGGAAGTCGGCCCTGGCCCGGCTGCCCTTCCCGGCAGCCCATGCTCAGTGACCTTACTTCCGCCGGCCATGGACCCAGAGCGAGTTCAGATTGTTAACTGGTTAGAGTTAATCACTGAGCAATTAGATTACATTTTCCCCTCTCCTGAGCCCAGCTGGATCAGCGTGGAGGGACGAGGGACAGGCGTTTCCTCCTGAGTCACCCTGAGGCAGCAGCGCGGGGGAGATGCTGGGAGGGAGCCCGTCTAGACTTCCCTTGGGGCTAGGCCACAAGGGCAATGCCCTGCTCCGCAGGAGAACCTGGACCTTGGAGGAGGAGGCCCTGATTCCACCTCCAGATCTGCTGCCAGCTCCTGCATGACCTTGGGCAAAGCATTTCACCTCGCTGGGCCTTGGTTTCTGCAGCAGATACTCTTGGTTGCCTCTTGACATCCATCACCCCTTATTCCTTTTTGGCAGGCAGTGCCCAGCCCTCCAGGGGAGATTTATTCCAGCAGCCTAGAGAACTTGGCCTCTGCCTACCTGGATGGTCCCGTTCTCCTTGACAAGTTCTGGCTCCCTGGAAATACCACCCAAACAACCTGTTGATAAGATGAAGTTGAGTCTATTGCTTAAAATTTACTTGGAGAAGTCATAGCACAGCAGAAGGGGAAGGGCAAAGCTGAGGTACTGAGGTTTGGGGGTCTGGCTCAAGGCAGCTCATTTGATGCAGGGCTTAACTAGAATTGGGTAAGGATCATGTTATAATAGTTTTGTGTTGGTGGCCTCTGTGAAGGGAAGATTTTGAAGTTTTGGGGCCTGAAAGTTGTTTGTTGCCTGTTGGAAAGTTGTGCAGCATTAAATGGATTTCCCTGAAGTCAAAAAGTAAGGTAATTTGTGGCTTTCGTCTTCCTGGACCCAGTTTTCCTGGGAGAGTGAAGTCATTTTGATGAAGACAGGACTAGTAAAATCCTGTGACTGTAGACAGGAAGCTGTAGTTGGTTGTAAAGGACTTGGGTGCCCACTTTCAACCGTGAGGGCCTCAGGGCTGGGCAGGGGGCCCAGTTCTGGTCAGTGTTACCAGAGGGAAGATCTGCTCAGGACTTTGTGGACAGTTACCTGTGCTCTAAGGAGGACACTGTCAGGTTCCTGGGACCACCATACCGAAGTCCCACAAACTGTGTGCTTAACCCAATAGAAATTTATTCTCTCCCAGTTCCGGAGCCTAAAGTCTGCAATCCAGGTGCCTAGGGGAGGCTCCTTCCTTGCCTCTTCCCACATTCTGACACTTACCAGCATAAATCTACTCCTCTCTGACTCTGTCCTCGTGGCTGTTGTCCCTCTGGGTCTGTGTCATCTCCCCTTCTTAGAAGGATGCTGTTTGAGATTAAGCGCCTGCCCTGCCCCAGGATGACTTCATCCTAACTAATTCCATCTGCAACCACCCTATTTCCAAATAAGGTCATGTTCTGAGGTACTGGGGAAGAGGACTTCAACCTGTCTTTCGTGGGGGACAGAATTCAAGCCAGAGAAGACACAATGGAAGACACGGCCCCTTCAAAACTAGACATTTTGGCTGGAGAGGCAGCAGCCATCTCGCCAGATGGGAACCGTGGCATCTTCTTGCCAGCCTGGAGCCGAGGCACTTAGTTATCAGCCTGATGTTGCCAGCGGAGGCTCTGGCAGTCATCTGTACAGCTGGGGGAGATAGCAAGACACTGAAGGCAAAGCCACAAAACCCCAGAGAAGTGGGGCTGAAGCTTGTGCTTCTTCTGGAGCTCCTGCTATATGAGGTACATTGCCTTATTTTGCACTCCAAGTCATCATGTCCATGGACACGGTTTTCCTGCTTATAAATTGGGGGTCAAAGGGAAGGGAGAGCTGGGCATTCCGTGAGAAGACCAGATTCCAGTCTGTTGTAGCCTTTCGGAGTTTAGGTGCCATAGGGGTTACGAAAAGGCCTGAGTCCTGAGAAATAATTTTTACTCCTGAATAGGAAAAAGAAACTGCCAAATTGAAATGAACAGATGAGAATTAAATGTCTGTAAACCACAACTCTGTCCGCTGTTGGCTGCAGTCAGTGCATATAGTGACTGTCCGTTGCGTTCTCTCTGTGGAGGGATGCCTGTGCCTGTGCCTGTGCACGTGTTTGATGCCGGGGGTGGGGGCTTCAGAGCTCCAGCCCACCAGGCTTTTCGAGGTCTTAAAATGGCCCTGGAGTGGCTCCTCGGATTGTTAAGTGTAGAACCACCATCTGACCAGGCAATCTCACCCCAAGGTGTAGACCCCAAAGAGTTGAAAGCAAGGACTGAGTCGGACATTTGTGCCCCAGTGTTCCCAGCAGCATCAGTCCTAATAACCAACAGGTGGAAACAACCCAGGTGTCTATCAGCAGGTGATTGGATCAACAAAATGTAGCCTGTCACACGATGGAATGAAGTTCTGGTACATGTTAAAACATAGATGAACCTAGAAGACGTCATGTTGAGTGAAGTAAGCCAGATACAAAAAGACAGATGTTGGATGTGAGGGCGATCTGGCTGCGACATCCGCCACCCCACTGGTCGCCAGGGTTGATTTGGCCGGTCTGGCTGGCTAGGCGGGTGTCCCCCTCCTCCCTCACCGCTCCATGTGCGGCCCTCCCGAAGCTGCACACTCGGTCGTAGAGGACGACCTTGCCCGCTGGAGGAGGGCCGTTCTTCCCTCAAGGGTGTGTGAGTAGCTGCGCTGCCCTGCTGGGGCCTCCAGACAAGCTCTCCAGGTCCCTTTGTAGGAGAACGAGGGTAGTCAAGCTTCCAGGACCCCAGACGTCCGTGAGGCGCTGCGTGTGGCAGTCTGCCTTTCTTGGAAAAAAAAAAAAAAAAAGACAAATATTGTGTGATCGCACCTAGATGAAATAATTAGAATATGCAGATTCACGGAGTGAGAAATTAGAAGATAGGCTACCAGGGCCTGGGGTGCACAAAGGGGGTTAATGCTTAATTGGTACCGAATTTCTCTTTCGGGTGAGGGAAAAGTTTTGGTGATAGATGGTGGTGACGGCAGCACAGTATTGCGAGTGTAATTAACAGCAGTGAATTGTGTACTTTATGTTGTATATATGTTACTACAATAAAGCTACAAAAACCCACAAACCTCATAGAACTGTACAGGACAAAAACACAAAGAGTGAACCCTAATGTAAACTATGGACTTCCGTTAATATCATTACAAAAATACTCGTTCCTCAATTGTATCAAATGTACCACACTAGTGCAAAGTGTTAATAATAGGGGAAATTCTGTGTTTGGGGGGCAGTATATGGGAACGCTGTACATTCTGTAGGATTTTTCTGTAACCTACACCTGCTCTGAAAAATAAAATGCTGACTAAAAGGCCCTGTGAGCTCTGACGCCTGCCTTTCCTGCTTCCCAGCTGTGTGAACTGGGTCACGCTCCTCCCCAGCTGAGCCCATTTCCTCAGGAGGGCAGTGGGAAGATGATGCCTTGGGCCAAGAATGAGGAGCAAGGAGTGGGGCAGTGCATTGAGCACGGCAGGCAGCAGCTGTAGGAGCGGAGGCCCCCAGGGGTCTGGGGCAAGCTTTGCAAGTTGCAGCTCAAACCCTGTGAGACTCCAAGGAGGCGGCCAGGAGGGCCTCAGAGGGGTGATCAGGTGGGTGGAAGCAGGAGAAATGGCGACAATATAACCCTGTCTTAGCTCAGGGGCCTGCGACCCGTACCCCACCTTTTCCTCCCCGTCCTCCAGCACAGGGTCTAGGGGACCCTCATCTTTGACCCCCGTCGGGTGTTCAGATCACCATCCTGCTTCTCTTAGTCTCATGGACAGGGGCACAAGTAAAAATATTCAACAGCCACTTCTTTCCAGGCACCAAACCATCAGAACAGACTTGCTGGAGTCCCTGCAGATCCCCGGCCTTGCCAGGCACTAACCTTTTAATTGCTAGGGTATTGGGGATCTAGGGGAGGGGCTGGGGCAGCTGCACAGTAGGGGTCACTCAGGGCTTGGGGAAATGGCTGTTTACCAACCAACATGTCACATTCCAATTGGCCCCATTGCAGGGTACTGGCTGTAAATCCTTCCTGCTGAAGGGAGGCTGGGCCAGGTGGAGGCTGGCAGTCCAGCCCTGTGCCACACAGGTGAGGGTGAGGGGCAGATTCTAAGGGGGTGAGTCCTCTTCAGGCACCTCCAGACTCGGGCACCTGAAGCCTGGACATTTCAGCAATGCCCCCAAGTGGGACTTTGCTAGGTTTTCAGGATCTCCCATCTTTTAGATGCGGGGAAATACCTCCCCTTCCTGTTTCTGTCTGAGGACTTCCTATGTCTTCTCAAACCTGTCTGTCCTCCTTCACAACACACCTTGGTGGTTTATTAAACTTCCCAACCAAACCATTAGCAACTGAAAAGCTGGCCCTCCTTAGCCCTCCTCTCCTCTGGGAAAGAAGGACTTTTTTCAAACCCTGACAGGAATTTAGGGAAAAGATTTGCTAGGGGAAAGAAAGCGGCATAAAATAAACCACTGCACCAGTTTCCTGGAGCATAGTTGGACAATACTTATCAAAAGCTGTAAATAAGTTTATTACCTTTGACCTAGCAATTTCACTTCTAGGAATGTAACCTGAGGAAGTAATTAGAGATACATTCAAAGATACATAAACAAGGTTGTTAATTGAAGCATTATGTTCAAAAGTAAGAAGAATGGACATCCAGTATCAGAGGGCATGGCTTGGATAAATGATGGGACATTACACAATGGAATATTTTGCCAGGAATAATAATCGTGTTATGAATAGATAGTTACTGACGTGGAAAGGTGCCCACCATATATTATATTTTAAAAGCAGATTAAAATAAGATAGCAGGGAAGCAGATGTGGCTCAAGTAATTGGACTCCCATCCACCATATGGGAGGCGCCGGGCTCGACTCCTGGAGTCTGCTGGTGAAGGCAAGTCGGCCCGCATGGCGCGGAGAGCTGACGGCCCGCGCGGCACAGCGAGCTAGCGCAGCAACATGATGCAACAAAGGGAGACGAGCAGACACAGAAAAACACACAGTGAATGGACACAGTGAGCACAAGCGGCAAGGGGGGCAGGGATAAATTAATAAATAAAATAAATCTTTAAAAACAATAGGAATAATATAGCAGTATGATTCTGAAAACATAAAAAGAATAAAATCTAATATAACCTATTTTGTTAATTAAGCAAAAATGTACAACCCATGTTCCATTTAGTTAATCAATTAATTCAACACATTTGGGTGTTCAGTATGTGCCAGGTACTGAGTAAGCTGTTAAATAGAATTTTCAAAAAGCTAAAATCATGATTCTCAAATCCATATAGAAGGAACGTTTCAAAGATTTTCTTTAACTCATTAATGAATGAGAAACTAATAAAATGCTAAAACAGCTTAAAAGACATGAACAACAGCCACATATCAGGAATGCTAAAATTAATTTGCTAATGGATGCAAAATTGATCAATGTCCGCCAGAGCAATACAATGCAATGTATGGTCTGGCGTCCTTTGTTCTGGCAGAGGAGCCAAATCTGCATGTAAAACAGCCCAGCCAAGGACAGCACAGAGGCCCCCCTACGGAATCCTCTCCTAACGCCACACATCTGCCAGCCAGTGCATGGCATCCTTCAAAAGCACACCCAGTCATCTTCTTTGCCCATTTTAAAGCCTGATGAACAAAAACAGTTCCCACCCTCTCAGAGCTTGTGGTCTACGAAACCAGCTTCTAAGCAAATATACACAACTTAGATGCAAAAATTGAAGGATCATTTTCAAAAGAAGGTAAAATTATGACTTTCATAAAATCATCTCAAACAGATTATTTAACATACTAGTTAGTGAGGGAATGAACCAGTAAGATATTTCAGCTGGTTCAAAAGAGGGCTCCGTGGGAAGCGGCTGTGGCTCAATCAGTGGGGCTCCCGTTTACCATATGGGAGGCCCCAGGTTCGGTTCCCGGGGCCTCCTGGTGAAGGCAAGCCCGCCCGCACGGCGTGGTTAGCTGACCCAGCGAGCACAAGCAGCAAGGGGGGGATAAATGAATAAAAGAGTTTAAAAAAAAAAAAAAAAAAAAAAAGAGGGCTCCAGGCACCACACATTTTTATAGTGAGATAAAAAATGCCGAAATGAATTTACGAGGGATGCAAAACACAGCGGTCAACCCGGGGCGATAATCCGTTGCATTCCCTGGGACACAATTTGTGGTTCTATGGGCAGGAATTATTTGCATTACTTTCAGTGTTCTAGAGAAGAACACAGAGGAGGGTTATTTAAACTAAGACCTGAAGAGGGGATGCAAACTCTGGAAGTGGTGCTAAGGGCCTTTGGCTCTTGGATGGGGGCACTTGGAGGAAATAGAGACCAGTGGGGTGGGAGAGGGCAGAGCAGGGAGAAGTGATGATATGGACTTAGAGGCCAGCAGGGAACGGATAATGCAGAGCCTGAGGAGCTAGGTCAGGAGTTGGGATTTTCTTTTAAGGGCACTGGGCACCTTCAGAGAGTTTCAGGCAGAGAATCGCAAGGATCTGAGCTAGGCTTTGTTCAACAATTCTGGTTGCCGTGGGAACAAGAGACAGGACACGAGTGAGGAGACCGTGCGGAGGCTGTCCCAGTGAGAGCCGGTGGGAGCCTGGACCGTTGCAGGTGGGGAGAAGAGGCTGGAGCCCCGGATGGCGAGAAGCACAACTTGCTGATGCCTATGGGTGGGGAGGAGAAGGGGTGAGCCAAGGGTGACCTCCAGAATTGATGGCCTGGGCCCTGGGGGAAGCGTGGGGCCATTTGCTGAGACGGGGAAGCCTGGGGAGTGTCTGCAGGAAAGGGAAACCTCTAGATTTCCCAGCTTGATGCGAAGGGACAGCTTTGGGAGTGGAAGTGGGTGACTCGCACCTCACAGGGCTCTCTGGGTCTCCCCAGCCAGGCCCTGGCATGAGGGGTGCACCATTCCCGGCGCTGAGCACTGTGCCTCTCCACCCCCGCCTTCTGTCCTCCCGGCTGGAGAAACGGGAGCCACTCATTAGCCATAATTAGCACAGTCACCCATTTCCCTGGAGGGTGAGGGAGGAGGGCTGGCTGGAGCTTCCTCTCCCAGGGCCTGGCATGACGTGGCTGCCAGGCCACCCCGGGGAACCCTCCGCGGGTACCCCCAAGGTCAGAGCACCTGCAGATCCCAGCTCTGCGCAGAACTTCGGGCACTGAGCTGGGGCCCCTCGTCCTGCCCCCACCCCCCAGGGCAGTCACCCAGGCTGCTGCAGCGCTTCCTCTTCCACATCCTCAGAGGCAGGTGGCCGACAGCCCGGGGCCATGACCTCTGACCCCAGGTCTCTGCGGCCCGGGGGGGGGGGGGGGGGGGGGGGGGGGGGGGGGGGGGG
>JAKSZT010054578.1:712072-727209 GCA_026826555.1 Tolypeutes matacus
CCTGCCCTCTGCACCCTGGAAGGCCTGGGCCCCCCCCCCCCCCCCCCCCCCCCGCGCCTCTGCCCGTGAGTCACCGGTGCATCACCAGGAGTGTAGGAAGCTGCTCGGCCTGGCCATGGCCACCCAGGGCGTCAGCTCAGGCAGCGCGGCCTGTTCCTCCGTGTCCCACTTCCCAGCCGGTTTGTGGGCTCCGACCTGCCCCACCTAAATCTCCCTCCTGCTGCCCAGGCCTTCCAGGCTGGCTGCGGGTGTGGCCCTAGGTAGTGCTGGCGTGGTGGGGACTGGCTTTAGAATATTATGGTCATGTGGTGGATAATACCTGGAGCATGCTGGTAACTTTTGCTTTTTTTCAGTAGGCACCAGGGGCCGAACCCGGGACCTCCACATGGGAAGCAGGTCTCAGCCACTGAGCTCCATCCGCTCCCCGCTGGCACGTTGTTAACAGCCGGCTCTCTGAGCAAGCCAGTGCTGATTCCCGTGGTAGAGACACTTCCACCGCGGAGGGCCAGGTTCCACCTAACCACGTGATGTCAGCCACTTGCAAACTTCCTGAAAACTGACCGGTCAGCTCCCGCCGACCAGTAGGATCTGCTCCAGCGGTTCCTTTAATAAGCATGTTATTTTAAAGGTAAACAAACAACCAAGCAAAGGGTGCTCCAGGTTCACCTGTGATCACCTGAATTAGCCAGACACAAGGAGAAAATTGTGTAGGGGAGACCCCAATACTAGAGGCTTTTCCTCAGCCAGGGGAGGGAGGCTGGAGACAGGGCTGAGGGGTTCCAGCACCCAGAGTGGACAGTCCAATGTCCTCTCTGTAGAGCTACCTCCCTCCTCAAAGATTCCCAGTCCCGGCTGGTGGGTATTTTTCCACGAGAACTAGAAGTCAATGGGAAGATGTGATTAACTTTATGGAAATCTGGGGTTCAGCCCACTTTCCTGAAGGAGGAAGAGGCTGAGAGTACTCTCAACCATGGAAGGAAGGCCTGGGGCTGCCGTTCACACATGGCCTGCAACAGAGAAAGAGGGAGCCCAGGAAGGAACGGCTGAGCAGGCATAAGTGCAGCTAAATGATTGCCTGAAGGCCCGAGTGGACCACAAGGTAACAGTGCTCTGAGTTCTAGGAAGACAGTAGTAGCCAGGGTGAAACTCCATGGAGTCCTGGGATGAACATCTGGGCCCTGGAAGCCCAGCTTCTGCGTTTGAGAAAAGTCTGGGCCAACGGGGGGGGGGGGGGGGGGGGGAGAGATGGGTAGAGGGGATTCCCGAGGCTGAGCAAGGAGGGGAACGCTCAACTTCTGTTTTAAGAAACTGTCAAGAGGAAGAGCAACACTGTTACAAGATGGAGAAAATATTGTGCCCTGGAATTTGAGGAGGGGGAGGCAGAGTGGCCTGATGGCCGTGTGAGTGCCAGGGAGAGGCTTGGGCGGCAGGAGGAGGAAGCGCAGAAAGATGGAGGAAAGGATTGGGTGGGCGTGGAGGCGAGGCCTCCCCGCTGACCTCCCGGAGCCTTCCGGAGAGCTCCTGAGCATCCTGAAGTGCCAGGAAGACAGAGAGGAGGCAGAGCTTTGGGGCAGGGCTGAGAAGGCCTGGACAAGCCCTGGGTGGAAGCAGAGGAAAGTGAGAAGTCGAGGGGACCCTGGGGAGGGTCTGAGCGGGACCCATCCCAGCCCCCAAGAGGCAGGGAAGCCCCCGAGTGATGGACAGGTTACCAGGGAAACGGGTTCCCAAGGCGGCTCGGGAGTGTGGGTAGGTGGGAGGAAGGCTGTCCCACGGGAAGGTGGCTGAGCACTGCCACCTCGGCAGGCCCCCCAGCAGCAGGGCCCCGCCTCCCACCTGGACAGCTCCTCCTGCTGGTGCCGATGGCCCCTCTCACAGATGGACAAACCGAGGCCCATTATCTGCTCGGCTCTTTTGAAGTTCTCTGGGGCGTAACTTGAATCACCTTCTTTGAGTCTCAAGGCTGTTCTGGGGTCTGTCCCCAGCTCTGGGCGAAGCGAAGGGGACCCAGGCCCTGCCCTCCAAGAGAAAGTTCAGACCTAGGCGTGGCCTGTGTCCGACGGCGGCAGGCGGCATGGCCCCTGCAAATGGGGTCCCCATGGGGCCAGTGTGGCTGGAGAGGCCCATTTTTCAAGAAAAGCTGGAAATCCAGATTATATAAGTAACTAGCTTCTTTTTTTAAAAGATTTTATTGTTTATTTATTTATCCCCCCACCCTCTGTGGTTTTGTGCTCGCTGTCTGCCTCCGTCTCCATTCGCTGTGTGTTCTTCTGTGTCTGCTTGTCTTCTCTTTAGGCGGCACCGGGAACCGCTCCTGGGACCTCCCGGAGTGGGAGAGAGGCGCTCGGTCTCTTGCGCCACCTCAGCTCCCTGGTCTGCTGCGTCTCTCATCATCTCTCCTTTGTGTCTCTTTTTTGTAGCGTTGAATTGCTGGGCCAGCTCTCCACACGGGCCAGCTCGCCTTTCACCAGGAGGCCCCGGGAATCAAATCCTGGACCTCCCATATGGTAGACGGGAGCAAGCTCGCTTGAGCCACATCCGCTTCCCAGGATTTACTTCTTCTGTTTCTGTCTCACTGAAGGTCAGTGCCACGGGGTCAGGGGTCACTTGGGTTTGTTCACTTTATCTCCCAGCACCTAGAACAGAGTCCAGCATTCAGTAGGTGCTCAATAAATGTGTGCCGATTGTGTTAACGAGGGCAGGGATGGTGTCTTCTTCCACGGTAGGACCCGCAGTGCACAGGAGGTGTGCAGTCCGTCTGGGTTGGTCACGCCTGCTCAGAATCTCTCTGCCACTCCCAGGCCAGTGGTGTCCCCCTCTCAGCCTTCATCAGGGGTGTGGACCAGGCGGCAGGGGTGGGCAGCTCACCCAGCCCTCACTGAGGCCAAGAGATGCCCGATCAGTATGCCCAGGAGGGGACTAGCATACAGCAGGCACTCAATAAATGCTTTGCTGAATGAATGTTAATCAGGCCAGGGGCTCCATCCCCCACACCCTGGGACTTGGTCTGAGACCCTTCCCCAGGACTCGTGCCAGGAAGAGCTTTCTCTGGCTTCCTCGGGTCCTTTTCCATGGAGCCCTCCTGGGACGCCAGCACCTCAGGGATACATACCTGGCCCTTGGATCACCAAGTCTTAGGAAAGGGCAGGAAGCTCGGGAGGGCAAGCGGGAGAGCAGTGGGGACAGAGGCAGCTAGAGCTGTGGGAGCCCGTGGAATCCCCCACACTTAGCTCTTGTACATTCATGTATTCATTCAACAAACATACACTGAGACCCAGGATGCAAACTAGCTCCTGAGGTCCACAGGGAGCCCACCCTCCTCACAGTCTCTCCCTCGAGGACTCCCAGCATGCTGCACCCAGCTCCGGCGTGGCCATCTGGGGGGCCCACCACGCCCTCCTTCCCTGACACCCCCTCCCGGGCCCTATGCCCCCTCACTGCCATTACCAGGACCAGCGTCTTATTCATCAAGTCCAGCCCAGGTCCTGGCATACAGCAGGTGCCCAGGGTTTGTTGAGGGAGCTGGGAAGGTCACCCTCCTTAATTCAGGAAGTGGGCTGGGGGAGCACGAGGGACTTGGCCAGCGGTGGGGCGCACAGGTGGGCCCCAGCTATGCTGCTGGGACCCCCAGCAGATTGGGCCCCCGACCCTGCCATGCTGGTGGGTGTTTTCCTGCAGCCACAATCTACCCCACCCACCCCCAGTCCCAGAACAGAGACCCAAGCTCCAGCTGGAGGCTGTGAAATGCTCCCAGGGTCCCTGATCCTTGGCTTATCTTGGGGGTGGGCAGAGGGGCGCCACGATGCCTGTGTTTAACCCCCAAAGCTGGGGCAGTAAACGCCGTGGTGACCCTCACTGCTATCGCCAGCCCAGGAAGGCTCTTTGTTGCAGACCCTTTGAAGTGGGCTGTGTGTGCCAGCCTGGTCCACCCACCACTCCAACCCCAGCTGCCCCAGGTGGTGGTGGCATGGGCAGGCCCTGGACAGCTCGGGGGCAGAACACATCTTGACAGAGCTGGTGGACTCCAAGGTAGCTCCCGGGGTCTGCGGGAGGGGCTCTGTCCCCTGCAGCAGCCCACCCTGCCAGCAGCCCCAGCCCTTCTGCGGTCAGCTGAGCCCCTGCCCACTCTTCCCTCTGCCTGGAGCTATGTTGCCCCTCTCAGCTGCAGGACAACCCCAACTTGTCCTCTGGGGCTCTGTTTAGATGTCCCCCCCCCTTCTGGGCAGCCTTTGCTGCGCCCCCCAGGCAGGGTCTGGAGTCTCCTCTGGGCTCCCAGATCCCCCCTAGCACCTCTGACACTTTGTGATAATTCTCTGTCCCCTTTGTCTCCCCTGCACCACTGAGTCTAGCCCAACAGTGGAGTTCAAATCTGGCAGGTGACCTTGGGCAAGTTCGTAAACCCCATCTCAGTTTCCTCATCTGCAGAATGGGAATAATGATGAGGGGATTTGAGGATTAAATGAGGGGTGCATGTGCTACCCCCTCCCCCAGCCTCTGCGAGGCCCAGCAGCCTCCTTGATTAAATGACTGAAGGGACAACGACAGCACGTCCGTCCCTGGGTCTCAGAGGAGGAAGAAGCCTGCTCTGCTTGGGGTGGGGGTGTCCCTGGGGAGTCGGGTGGTGGGACAGAGGGGGGAAGGGGAGCCTGCCCCCCCACCCGCGGGCCAGTGCTCCCGGGTGGCGCCCCCAGACCCTGCTGGGCACCCGCACCCTCGCCCCTCCAGCCAGCGCCCATCCGTGGGGGCCACTAGGGCACCTGGGGCTGGCCCCGCCCCTTCCTGGCAGCCAGGTGACAGGTGACTCCCGGGCGCTCTGAGTGACAAGGCCGAGCCCCGCCCTGAGGGACAACAGGAAGGCGTTTCTGGGAAGGTGCTGCCCGGCCGCCAGGCGGCCCCAAGGCCTGATTCACAGTCAAGTGGGTTAACGGGATTCCAGCGCCCGGGCTGGGCCGTGGGTCGCGGGGTCACCGCAGCGGGGCCGCAGGGCAGAGCCATTACTGCGCCCTCCAGGCAGCCTCCTTGCCAGCCCCGACCTCTGCCAGGTGCTGGGGCACCCCCAGCACCCACACAGGACCCCCTCCCTTTCCTCACTGCCACGACATTCCTTCGCCCCCTGGAGGTCAAGGTCAAGTTCATGGCCCAGGTCTCTGCAACTGCCGCGCCAGAGGCCAAATCTGGGTCCCAAGCGTGGAGCCCTAAGCGCCCCAGCCCAGGTCCAGGGCAGGGGTCTCAGCCAGAGCCTCCCGGGACCCCATCATGGCCATTTCCTCCCCGCAGCCCCACACCCTCCCTGTGACCCACAGCCAGGCTTTGCAGGGTCACTGGGACTGGTCCGACAGCATTCCGCCTCCTGGGGATAAAACCCGGCAGCCTGCAGGGAGCCCTTCACAGGAGGCAGACTGGGCCAGCACAGGTGAGCCCCCTGCCTAGGCCCAGCCCCAGCCGCCATGGTGCTTGCCAGATGCCCCCCAGCCCTGGGTGCGGTCTGCCTCAGGACCTTAGCCTCTCTGCTGCTTCTGGCCTCCCCGGGTGAGTCGGGCATCTGCTGCCCTCCCCCACTCCAGGTCACCTCCCTCTCCCTCTCCCTCTCCCTCTCCTCCTCCCTCTCCTCCTCCCTCTCCCTCTCCCTCTCCCTCTCCTCTTCCCTCTCCCTCTCCCTCTCCTCCTCCCTCTCCTCCTCCCTCTCCCTCTCCCTCTCCTCCTCCCTCTCCCTCTCCCTCTCCTCTTCCCTCTCCTCCTCCCTCTCCCTCTCCCTCTCCCTCTCCTCCTCCCTCTCCCTCTCCCTCTCCTCCTCCCTCTCCTCCTCCCTCTCCCTCTCCTTCTCCTCAATCAATCGGTATCAGCTCTCCTGTTACTAGTTATCATCTTCAAAATCACCACCTCCTTCCAGATTCTCTCATCTCCTATCTCTCCTTGGCTCTTGGTCACCAACTTGCCTTGTGGGGTTGGCACATTTTGTCTCTGGGCAGGTGGGTCGGAGGGAGGTGCAGGCCTGGGTGGGGCGGGGGGCAGAGTTTGAAGGTCCTGGGCTATAGACAGTGATAAGAAGCCTGAGGGGCTCATGTTTGTGCCCCCAAGTTTCCATTCTCCCCAGCTCTACCCTAGAGGTGCTCCAAGGAGCTTGCCCTCATCTGCCTGGGCTGGTGGGATGCAGTGTGGGCCTGGGTGGGACAGGAAGCTGGTGGAGGGCAAGGCTGGGTCTGCTCCTTGAGGGCCTGGGGTTAGTCTGCCCCAGCCAGGCCTCCAGGAAATGCCCCACCCGGGGGAGGCCTGGGCCCCGGGCGCTGAGCTGGCTCCAGAGGATCCCTGGGTTCTGGGGGGCCTCCCACCTCAGGTCCTGGGAGTGTCCTCATCCCCGCTGGCCTGACTCTTCCCCCTTCTCACCCGTAGCCACTCCTGATGTTTCCAAGATGCCGGGTGAGTAGGCGGCAGGGGTCTCCGAAGGGGGCAGTGTCCATGCGTCTGGGTGGGGCAGGGTGGCCACGGGGAGCAGGGCAGGGGAGCGAGCCGGTGGGAGAGGGAGGGAGAAAAGAAGGACCAGAGAGCAGACAGGACCAGAGGGGGACAAAGGGCAGAGGCCTGGGGAAGGGCGGCTCAGAGGGGCAGGAGAGGGCACCGGAGGCGGCCAGGGAGTGGGCGGAAAGGCAGGGGGAGGCAGCGGGAAAGGGCGGGAAGGGGGCTGCAGGGAGGAGGCCGCCCGGGCATGACCCGCCGCACCGGCCTCCAGCAGCGCCGCCCGCCTGCGGGAAGCCCCAGCAGCTGAGCCGGATTGTGGGGGGCGAGGACAGCACTGACGCCGAGTGGCCGTGGGTGGTGAGCCTCCAGAAGAACGGGACCCACCACTGCGCAGGCTCCCTGCTCACCGCCCGCTGGGTGGTCACCGCCGCCCACTGCTTCAAGGGGTACGTACCGCCGCCTCCCTGCCCCAGGCACTCCTCTGGGAGCCCCGGCTTCCAGGCCTCTGTCCAAGCCTGATGGCGCCGACTGTCTCTCGGGGGAGACCCCGCTTCTGCCCGTACCGGGAGCCTCCGGACCCTCGCTGTTCTCCAGATACCCCCTCCCAGGCCCTCTCTGGCCCCTGCGGTCCCTGACTGCCCCCACCTCTTCCCACCCCTTCCAGCAGCCTGAACAAGCCATCCCAGTTCTCCGTGCTGCTGGGGGCCTGGCAGCTGGGGAACCCCGGCCTTCGGTCCCAGGAGGTGGGTGTGGCCGGGGTGCAGGCCCACCCCCTGTACTCCTGGAAGGGGAGCGCCCGCGCCGACATCGCCCTGGTGCGCCTTGAGCATGCCGTCCAGTTCTCCGAGCGCGTCCTGCCCATCTGCCTGCCCAGCGCCTCTGTGCAGCTCTCTGCCGAGGCCGACTGCTGGATCGCAGGCTGGGGGAGTGTCCACGATGGAGGTACGGCGTCCCCTTCCCCCAGGCAGTGGGGGCCGGTGGGGATGGAGGAGGCGGGCACTTGGAGACTCATCCCTAGCAGCCACGGGCAGAGGCCAGAGGCACTGAGACAGACGTGTGTGGGGCCGTCCTGAATATGGGGCGGCTATGGAAACAGTGCCAAGATGCCAGAATGGGAACAGGCACCCCCTGGTGGCAGCATGCCACTATTGCAGGCAAAATTCCTAGGAGGAAAGAAGGTGCCGCTAACCACAGGACAGAACAGAATTTTCAAACATCCCCTGGGAGTTTGGAAAACATCGTCTAGAAACACAAACCTCATCAAATCAGAAAGAGGCAGGGAAGCAGAGGGATATTAAGTAAGGAGAAACTAAAGAAAAATGAGACTTTACCGGATTCCAGGAGAATGGAGGGAAATGATAGCAGGTTGGATTGTCCTAGCTTCCCCGACAGGCTCCTGTGAGACCTAATATGGGCAGGAGAAGGTCTGCGGGCTGCCCGAGGCAGGGTGTGGGGGATCCCCACAAGTCCTGATAACAAGGGAAACCCAAGTTCGCTCCCCATTCAGAGCACAGTTTATTGAAGGCTTGTTCTGTAGCAGGTCCCCTGATGCAGTGCCTAAGACAGGGAAAGCTGGCCCAAGGGCTCTAGCCATTTTCCAGGCCCCAGAGAGCTTGTTAAAGATTCAGATTCTCAGGCTCTGTGTTCCTGTATCCTGGGTCCTTGGATGCAGTGGTGGAACTGGGCTGGAATGGGTCCCTACAGGAGCCTCTGGGGACTGTTCCTTAGGGAATGAAAGGGGGTGTGTGTGGGAGCACCCCCAAGCCTGACTCTGCCTCCCTGCGCCCAGTTCCGCTGCCTCACCCTCAGACCCTGCAGAAGCTGAAGGTTCCCATCATCGACGCGGAAGTCTGTAGGCGCCTGTACTGGCAGGGAGCAGGGCAGGGAGCCATCACTGAGGACATGCTGTGTGCTGGGTACCTGGAAGGGGCGCGAGACGCCTGTCTGGTGAGCGCCCACCCTCGCCCACCACTGGCTGGGAAGGGCCCCTAGAAAGAGCCAGCGTCAGCCTGCCCCCCTTGAGCCCATCGCCTCTCCCTGGGCCTCCCCCGTGGTGCCTCTCGGTCCTGATCCCTACAGAGCCAGGCATCACTCATTCATTTGTTCATCAGATAGACACTGAGAATCTCAGGTGTGCCAGGCTCCAGGTAAGCAGAGCAGGCCCCACTCTCAAAGAGCTACAGGTGAGGGGCCCCGGCCTGGTCCCCAGACCCAGTTCTAGCTCCATGCACTAGTGGGGGAAGGCAAAAAAAAAAATTTTTTTTTTCCACACCTGGGTTGGGACACGAACTTTGCCCCGCCTTGGGCTTGGATAAGGCATTTCTTCTTTTTGAGCCTCAGTTTCCCCATCTGCTACAAGGCATCTTTCCGTGGTGGAGGCCAGGCACTGTGGCCCCAGGAACGGGGACTGGGCACCCCCGTGCGGGTTCCTGACCTTCTCTCCTCTCCGTAGGGCGACTCCGGAGGTCCCCTGATGTGCCGGGTCGAGGGGACCTGGCTGCTGGCGGGCATCATCAGCTGGGGCGAGGGCTGTGCGGAGCGCAACCGCCCCGGCGTCTACAGCAGCGTCACGGCCCACCGCGCCTGGGTGCAGAGGCTCGTGGAAGGGGTGCAGCTGCACGGGCCGTCGCCGGGCAGCAGGGCGCGGAAGGCGCCGAGGCGAGCCCCCGGGGGCGCTGCGCCCTCCTAGGGCCGGCTGCGGACATCTGGCTAGAAGGGTCTGGGGAGGCCCAACCCCCAGGGGCGCCTCACCTGCGGGACCCGGAGTCATTTCCCACGTTGTAAATACGCCACCTACCTCCGGGGGGCGCCCGTGTCCTGGCGCCGGAGAGCTGCGGGGAGGAGGTGGCCGGGTTCCCGCCCGGCGGCCTCAGGCTCCACCCGCGGGGCTGGGAAGCGCCTCTGCGTGTGTAAATAGCTGTGTGTGTGTTAATGATTTTTACAGTTGTTTGTAATCCCTCCCACTTATTTATTCCTCCACTTCCAATAAATTATTCCCCGTGTACAAGGTCATTGGAGGTAGAGGTTCAGTTGAGGCTAAATGGGGGGCGGGTGGCCGGCCCGGGACGCTGCCCTCCTGTGCACCTGGCCCTCAAGCAGACCCCTGGCGTCCACCGAGGGCGCCGCATCCTGACTCCTGCCCTTTCCAGCGCCCCCACCCCCAGGCCTCCCTCCCGCGCTCCCCCTCCCAGAGAAGCTCCGCCGGCGCCCAGGGGCGCAGGGGCTGGGGAGGGCCGTCCAGGCCGCAACCTGCCCGTGGCATTTCCGAGGCAGGCTTGGCTAAGCGTGGGGTGCTACCAGCACCCCCGACCCAGAGCCAGCTTCCCCCTTCCGGTCACCCCACCCCCACTGCAATGCTGGTCCCTGGGTCCTGCTGCGTCCCGCGGAGCCCAGGGCGGTGGCTTGCGGGGCAGGCCCCGGGCCGGCGGGGAGCAGGGTAGCCGGCGCCCGCGGCGGGGAGCTCCTGGCCTCGCGATGCTGACCTCGGGGGCTGATTCACCGAGTGACTCAGGGCTGACTCCGGGCTCCTCCCCGCGGAGGCAGGCGCAAAACAATGAGCCGGCATGTCTCTGGGCTCCGCGGCTCCAGGCTGAGTCACCTCGGCCCGCACACAGCGCGCCTGCCCTGCTCGGCGACCAGACCCGCGCCCTCCCGTTCCCCCACTGCCCACGCGCTGCAGCCCCTCCCAGGGCTCAGAGCCGCCAGCCCACCCCTGCCTGGGCTCCTGGGCCTCACCTGGAGTTTCCCTGGGACACCCCGGGGCGTGAGCAGGTGACTCAGGAGGTCTCCCCTGGGGGGGGCTGTTCCCCTTTTCCCTTCTCCCCCCACTTATCATCCCTGCCCCTGTCCCTCCTCTTTCAACTTCAGCCCCCCGGCCCTCCTCTGCCCCTCCTTTCCCTCTCTCAGCTCCGGCCTGTGCCTCAGGCTCCCCCCTCTGGCCCCCTTTACATCTCTGAAGACCCCCTCCCCATTTCCTCCTCCTCTGGGTCTCCCTCCTTGTGTCCTGCCCCTCCCCCACTGTCCCCCTCACACTCCATGATGGACGTCGGGTGGCCAAATCCCTGAAAGTAACTTGTTTGTTCCCTGTTGCTGGGACACAAAGGAAAGAAGTGTATGTACATTAGAAGGTAATGCCATGCAACCCTCCTTTGGTGCTAGATTCCGTTTCTTAGGGTCAAGAACATCCTGGCCAAGCAGTGAAGTATGAGAACCAGCTTCAACCTGTTGGCCCCACCTGCTCAGAAGAAGCCCCTGGGTGTCCTCACTTCAACTGGCCCAATTAGCATAGTAAATTCCCACCCAGGGGTGGAGTTATCCACTCCTTTTCTGATCATGCAATGTATGTGCAAGCGTGATTTCCTGAGCGAATCATGCAATTATATAACCAGCTATGTGAGGTCATCCGTCTGCATGAAAGCTAATGCACTTCCAGGAAGATGGCAGACTAGTAAGACACGGGAATCTCTTCTCCAGAAAAATAGCTAGAGGACAAGCTGAAACAGCCCCGAAAAAGATCTTCTAGGGTTTAAGTCACCAGGTGAAGGCTGCACACCACCCAGAGGAGAGCGGGACAGAAGAGAGAAATCGCGAAGACAGAACTGTGAGTTGCAAGTAGCAGCTTCTGCTGCTGCCGGCACCCTCCCCCACACTCCTCAGAATTCTCGGGCCCCTGGGCCTGCGACCACAGACAAAGGCGGCTTCAGGGATCTGCCACTCCCAGAAAGGGGAGAGAGAGGGACAGAGCCTTAGGCTGACTCAGGTTCTGACCTGAAATTTGGGTCAAGCCAAAAATTTGAAATTTGTGGAAGCCCCACGGACCCTTCCACACAGCGGTTTACCCTGGGAGCCTGGAAAGGACTGGAGAAATCCGACCCTCGCAACCTCCCTCTCTTCTACCCTGGACTAATTATTGAGGACACCACGGGAGAGGGGAGAGAGAGCCTGGGGCTGACCCTGCTTTGGATTCCCAGGTTTGGTGTGCCCTGTCCCGAGAGCCCTTCCAGGCCGGGTGGGGCTGCGCCATTGTTTGCCTTGGAGCCTGCAAGGGGCTAAAGATACACAAACCTCCCAATCTCCTCCTCTACTAACAGGGACTGATTGTTGAGGACTCAGAGGGGAGAGGAAATATTTCCTAGCTGGGAAAAGGGGGGCGCTACGAGAGAAGTCTGGAGAACTGTCTCAGAGAGTTTGAATCACAGGGCTCCTAGCCCCCAGATAGGAAGCTCCATCACACTGATCTGGTCTGTGTCACAACAAATACGCTCCGACCAGGCATTGAATTGAGAGCTGCCAACAAGCGCCATCTCCTGGCAGACCAAGGAAGTGCACATAAGAAAAGTAATAAGTAAGAGAGGCTTTTCCTGGCCTCTATAGCCTCCCTGCCCAAGGCCTTAGGAAACGACTCTACAACCAATTACTGGGTCCAGTGCCCAGTTTTGAGCAACCAGCAGAACAATCCTAACAATCAAGGTTGAGCCAATAATCAAAGAGCGGTGGTAACTCACAGCCTCCTGCCACTAAAACCCCATAAAAGAGAAAGAGATAGAGCATCTAAGTAAAATACATCCTAAACAGATACCTAAGCACCAGCAAAAAAATACAAGCCATACTAAGAAAATAGAAGACATGGCCCAAGAAAAGGAATACAGCAAAGTCCCAGAAGAGATGCAGAATTTGAGAGAACTAATCAGTGAGATGAGCACACATTTCCAAAATCAAATTAATGAGATGAAAGAGAATATAGTTAAAGAGATCAATGACATCAAGAAGTCATTGAGCGAATGCAAAGAAGAATTTGAAATCATGAACAGAAAAGTAACGGAGTTCATGGGAATGAAAGACACAATAGGTGAAGTAAAAAATACATTTGAAGCATACAACAGCAGACTCGAAATGATAGAAGAAAGAATAAGTGATACTGAAGACAGAGCAGCTAAAATTGAAGAGAGAAAAGAATGGAAAAAATTGAGCAGGGGCTCAGAGAGTTGAATGACAACACAAAACGCAAGAACATACGTGTCATTGGAGTTCCAGAAGGAGAAGAGAAAGGAAAAGGGGCAGAAAGAGTATTTGAGGAAATAATAGCTGAAAATTTCCCAACTCTCACGAAAGAAATGAACTTTCATGTCCAAGAAGCACACCGTACCCCAATAAGAATAAATCCAAATAGACCTACGCCAAGACACATATTATTCAGAATGTCAAATGTAAAAGATAAAGAGAAAATGCTCAGAGCAGCAAGAGAGAAGCAAACGATCACGTACAAAGGACGCCCAGTAAGACTTTGTGCAGATTTCTCTTCAGAAACCATGGAGGCGAGAAGACAGTGGTATGATACAATTAGGAAACTGAAAGAGAAAAACTGCCAGCCGAGAATTCTTTACCCAGCAAAACTGTCCTTCAAATATGAAGGTGAATATAAAGTATTCACAAACAAACAGAAACTAAGAGAGTTTGCAAAAAAGAATCCACCTTTGCAGGAAATATTAAAGGAAGCCTTAGAGCCTGAAAGAAAAAGACAGGAGAGAGAGGTTTGGAGGAGAGTATAGAAGAAAGAAAAGCAGAAAGGATAACCAAAAGAGTAAAAAGAAAGACAAAAATAAGATGACATATGAAAACCAAAGAATAAAATGGAGGAAATAAATAGTGCATTTTCAGTAATATCATTGAATGTGAATGGATTAAATTCCCCATTCAAAAGATACAGGCTGACAGAATGGATAAAAAAACATGAGCCATCCATATGCTGCTTACAAGAAACTCATCTCAGACACAAGGATACAAGCCGGCTGAAAGTAAAAGGTTGGAAAAAGATACTCCATGCGAATAGTAAACAGAAAAGAGCAGGGGTAGATATACTGATATCAGACAAAACAGACTTCAAATGCAAAAAAGTGATAAGAGATGTGGAAGGCCATTATATATTAATAAAAGGGACGATCCTCCAGAAAGATATAACAGTCATAAATATCTATACACCTAACCAGGGTGCCCCAAAATATATGAGACAAACTCTGGCAAAACTGAAGGGAGAAATAGACATTTCTACAATAATCGTCGGAGACTTCAACACCCCTCTCACATCATTAGATAGAACAACTAGACAGAAGATCAACAAGGAAACAGAGAACTTGAACAATATGATAAACAAGTTAGACGTAACAGACATATACAAAACACTGCATCCAAACTCAGCGGGTTATACATTCTTCTGAAGTGCCCGTGGATCTTTCTCCAGTATAGACCACATGTTAGGTCACAATACAGCTCTCAATAAATATAAAAAGATTGAAATTATATAAAGCACCTTCTCAGATCATAATGGAATGAAACTAGAAATCAATAACAGACAGGAAAAAAGTAAATTTGCAAATGTGTGGAGACTGAACAACACACTCCTAAATATTCAGTGGGTCAAAGAAGAAATTGCAAATGAAATCAGTAAATATATTGAGACAAATGAAAAGGAGAACACAACATATCAAAACTTATGGGATACAGCAAAGGCAGTCTTGAGAGGGAAATTTATAGCCCTAAATGCCAAGAAAGAGCTAAACTCAAAGATTTAACTGAACAACTTGAGAAACTAGAAAAAGAACAGCAAACCAATCCCAAAGCAGAAAGAAGGAAAGAAATAATAAAGATTAGAGCGGAAATAAATGAAAATGAGAACAGAAAAACAATAGAGAAAAATCAACAAAACCAAAAGCTGGTTCTTTGAGAAGATCAATCAAATTGACAAACCCCTCGCTAGACTAACAAAGAAAAAAAGAGAGAAGATGCAAATAAATACAATCAGAAATGAAAGGGGGGGAAATTACAAATGACCTCACAGAAATAAAAAGAATCATAAGAGGATATTATGAGAAACTATATGCCAACAAACTAGACAACCTGGATGAAATGGACAAATTTCTAGAAACTCATAACCAACCTACACTGACACAACAAGAAATACAAGAACTTAACAAACCAATCACAATTAAGGAGATTGAATCCGTCATCAAAAATCTCCCAGCAAAGAAAAGTCCAGGACCAGATGGCTTCACAGGTGAGTTCTACCAAGCATTTCTAAAAGAATTAACACCAATCCTTTTAAACTCTTCCAAAAAATTGAAGAGGAGGGAAAATTACCCAACACATTTTATGAAGCCAACATCACCCTAATACCAAAGCCAGATAAAGATTCCACAAGAAAAGAAAATTACAGACCAATCTCTCTCATGAACATAGATGCAAAAATTCTCAACAAAATACTTGCAAATCGAATCCAATGGCATATCAAAAGACATACATCACAACCAAGTGGGATTTATTCCTGGCATGCAAGGCTGGTTCAACATAAGAAAATCAATCAATGTAATACACCACATTAACAAATTGAAGGAAAAAAAACACATGATCATCTCAATAGATGCAGAAAAGGCATTTGACAAAATCCAACATCCTTTTTTTGATAAAAATACTTCAAAAGATAGGAATAAAAGGAAAATTCCTCAATATGATAAAAGGCGTATATGAAAAACCCACAGCCAACATCATACTCAGTGGGGAAAGGTTGAAAGCTTTCCCCCTAAGATCGGGAACAAGACAAGGATGTCACCATTGTTACTCAACATTGTACTAGAAGTTCTAGCAAGGGCAATTAGACAAGACAAAAAAATTAAAGGCATCCAAATAGGAAA